>JAUPMG010000013.1:981828-1002907 GCA_031762675.1 Pachysandra terminalis
CTATACAGAATAACACCCCCCCCCCCCCCCCAAAAAAACAAAAAAAAGAAAAAGAAAAATGAAATGGGATAGAAAAAAAAAGGTTACTAGACATTAAAAGAAAATTAAAAAAAATACATGTTTTTTTTTTCCTGGAAATGATACATGCAGCAGCCAGTGTTGTCAGCTCCACCGCCTCCTGAGGAAATTCAGCACAGTTTTGTAACATAACCAAACCAAGGGGACCTCATCACCCACCCACTTTATATGCCTTTCATCCCCACCACCACCGAGCATAGCAGGTTGAAATCTGGCAACCTCATAAACCAGCAAGCAGATACCGACTACTGGTAAATGAGTAACTCCAAGATGGCTGCATCATAGGAAGTAATCAGGTGTTCTACGTGTTACATCCGGCTCTCCTCTCCTTGGAGCTGGCTCAAACTGCAACCAGAAATAAACCTATTCTATTGAGTTTCTGTTCTGCGCTATCAAGCAAACAAATAGTAACTAAACCACAAGAGAGAGAGAGAGAGAGAGAGACCTGAATGAACGTGTGTCCTTTGCAGTCATCAACTTCCAAGATCGATGCCATGTTTCCACAGCGATAACAATAATTAGGTGCACTAAAAATGGTCACAACTTTTTGGTCCTGTCACCAAGTAGAATATGCCATCAAATCCACAAATTTTATCATCCTAATCAAAGGCCATCTGGGAGAAGAGAGGGAGAGAGGATACTTACATGTCCCCAGTTATATCCCTCCATAACCAGCTGATGTGCTCTAGCAATTAGCTTTAGGTTGTTGGTCTGGTTGAATTGCTCGGATATGTCCTGTACAAAATACGTTTAACAATTCAGGAGACGAGAAAAAATTAAGATTTTTCAGCAGAAAACAAAAAGTAAAGGATAAGTGTGAGTTACTTGGCCAAATGTATATCCAGCGCCACGGGGAGAGATACCCCAACCGCAGCGATCATCTGGGTCAGACCACAAGAGATCGCACATGGGTCCTTCATGAGGAACTTCTTGAACACGGTCAAAATTCCGAATGTTATCAAGAGTCTCAATGGATGGGGACAATCCACCATGCAGACAAAATATTTCCGATTCAACCTTTGGAGAGAGACGGAGAAAAGGTCAGATAATGTAAGTAATACCAATCACTGGAAATTAATGAACATAATTAGTCTTTTAACAACAAAATTCCATCTCCTCTATTACATCTGAGAATATAAATAAGATTTTCAATTTGAGGTGCTTCGATTAATGAACATGTTCCAACAACTCCACAGAAATGAAAAAACATAATTAGTGTATTTATGTAGCCATAGACAATTTCAAAGAGGATCCTCTACCACGAGGGTTTTTTTTTTTCTTTTTTACATCATGGTTAAAAGCTTAAATGCGAAATTACATCACTACCTGGATAACGAGCATTGCCCAAGTCAGCACATCCTAAGGAATGATAATAGAACGTTGTAGAGGTCTATGGAATCAATTGGAAACATTTTTTTTTTCAAGGCTTGTTAGGCTTATGCCCTGCAGCTCACTTCAAGACAAGGCTTAAGAAAAAAGCCTTGAGGCTTAAATCCATGATGCTCATGCCTTCAACTATAAGACTCACATATCTGATCTCGGACAAACCACCCTTATTAATTAAAACCGATGTCACACAAATACATCATATACGTACATACATGTATATATGAGGATCTACTAGTAACCAAAACAAAAGCAGAAAAAAAAAAGAAACATGAAAACAACCTGCACAAAGGCATCTTAAATTTGTAGTTTCTAGAAACTAAAAGAATATCCAGTTCTAATTCAATTTTTATAAAGCATAAAGACAACTTAAACAACGATAAATTATCGCTAACGTCTGTTTTCACTCATTTTACTATATTTAATATAATTTTCTATAATACAACATATTTGCCGCTTAATCAGAAACATGGTTAAAGGTAAAACTGAAAAGGAAAAAGAACATAAAAAGGACAATCCTTAGCACCATCATATGAACAAATACTGGGAAGAAAGCATGCAAGTACCCTAAATTGGAAAACCAGAAAACAGCACGAGATAAATGCAAAACCCTACTAACCAAGGCAGTCAATGGAAAATAATCAAAAAGGTCCGTAAAGATCTTCCAAACGTTAGCATTGCCATACCTGTAAATCAATAAGACGAACTAGCTATTAGTATAGATTTGCAAAGAGCAACAAAAGTAAACAGTATAATTCTGCACGAACCCACATAAAATAGACAAAACAGTACCAAAACACAACATCAAGATAAAATTTTCTGTTGGCACTGGAGACGCATTCTGGTGCCAACAGCTCCGAGATGTCCAACTGTCACAAGAACGCTTTTGCATTGTGCATTGAATTATATGTTATATGTATGAAATGAATGTTACAACAATATAAGTGGTCTACTCCCAGTCGAGCTTAAGTAACAATCAAGGTTACCATGCATGTCATCATTATGGTGGCATTGACAAGGATTCTGCTACATAGTTAAAGCAAAACATCATTTTCTGATAAAGGAAGCAGTTTTGTACTGTTATTTGCTGCATTTAGCATGTACACAAGGACATATATGCCCTTCAAGTAATAGATCGTTACAACAGCTTGCACTTTAAAGATATTTCAAATCACCATGGTAAGATATACGTTTCTTCTTGAAAAGCACACATTCTTACAGCATAAATAAATGGTAATCACATAAATCATAACTTATCTCGCTCATATCTGAAGTGTGCAAATGTTTTTGATAGAACAACGACGATGACACAATTCCGTGCTCCAACTAGATGGGGTCAGCAATACGAATCTATCAAATAATTTAGCTAATCAAAATACACCAACCTCTCCCATGCATATCCTCACTTCAATTGGAATACCATCTAATCCTAAAGCCTTCCCTATTTTCATCTTAAATGAAGTTCCCTTCACCTAAATAACCCTAGTCCTATACATATATTTAGGGGTGTCAATTGGTTCGGTTAAACCGAAAATGAACAAACCAAACCGAGAAAAGTCAGTTTTGTTTGTTTTTTTTCCCGTCATTTTGGGTTGGTTATGGTTTAGAAAACAAAGAACTGAATTAATTTGGTTCGGTTAGACTATGTATAGTGTGTGGTATAGAAATAGCATTAATCTTTTTCGGTTTGGTTTGGATTTTGGTTTTGCTCATTGTAGTTCTGTTTGTTTACAAAAGTTTCTATTTCAGTTTAGTTCGGTTTTGGTGTATCGCAATGCAATTCAGTTTGGTTTTGGTGTGACCACTAAACCGAATAATTAGACCCCTACATATATTAGCGTTCTTCTGTTTCCCCTGTGTTCCCATTTTCATCTAATCTAAAGCTCTCTAAATCTTCATCATTCAATACTATTTGGAAATATTCTTTTCAACAGAAGCAAGACCAAATTGTAAAGATCAGACCAGAAGGAGAGGATGAAAAAACAAGTACTCGTAATGCAGAAACAGAACACAGAGATTTACGTACTCCCAACACTACAGCTATAAAAATAGAGAAACATAAGGAAACCAAAACATCGAGAAGACATAAAAGTGATTAAAATAACAACTTATGCAGTGGCACCAAATTTTCAGTTGTTCATGATCAAGTGAACTCACAAATAACATAAATATCATGATTATATTAGAACCTGCTGTAATAAGCCAAGAATGCAAGTAACTCACTTTCGCAGGCATTCATCATAAAACCCATAAACTTGAGTAATCTGCAAAGGAAAACATAATATCAAATTCAGCTGGGGTTTTTCACTATCAAAAATATAAACTCCCAGGGCCAAAGAAGAATATCAGATTGAAAAAGTTAGAATTAAGGCCGTAGTTAAGCCTATGTACAACAAGAAAAAGCAGCCATTTTAGATCAAAGTAGGTCTAAGAAGTACATTGTATCTCTCAGGTCAGATCAATTCACCAAGGCTTAAACACTACTAATGATCTAGAAAACAACAGGACGAAACATGCCAAGCCATCTAAAAAATAAAACACAATATATGGAAGGGGTAAAATGAGTACAGCAGATACCTGACGACTTTCATGATTTCCTCTGAGAATTGTAATTCGTTGATGATACCGTACCTTCAGGGCGACCAGGAGCTGAAAAATTAGCTAATGAGTACACCATCAAAAAAGTTATCTCAATCAAATAGAAAGAAGTGAAATGCATGACCAAAGTTTAGGTTCAAGAATTTCAAGAATACAAAGATAATATATCATGTCCATCTGAAGTGCAGATTTACTAAAACCACTTAAATTCCTCCACCCCTTCAAAATAAGACCAACTCATTATTGAAATGCAAAGCTATAGTTTGTTTGAACTTTGAATCAATCTATAATTTTATGCGTGCATCCTCAAATGCAGAACACTTACGAGAAAGGGGGGAAAATGAAGTAAAAAGCTATCCACACTATTGTCTTTGTGAAAGGATGGCTACATTGGTGCCCATCTGTCCTTATACTGTAATATAGCCTCTCGGGTGTGGAATTTCTTCAGTAAGAGTTTGGGTTCAGTGGACCATGCCTGGTCAGCTTGAGGAACTGTTACATTGCTTGATTTGGAAAAAAGACCACAGGCTATTTGTTGGACTATTTAGAAGGAGAGAAATATAAAGACTTTTGAAAGGATTAAAAACAATCTAGCGGCAACTTCTTCAGGATGTTATCCTTGTTATTCCTCTGGGCTTCCAACCTTCTGGAATCTAGTAACATTTCTTTCTCATTTTTAACAGGATTAGGGCTCTTCATGGAATTCGTTCATAGTCATATATGCATACTAACCTAGAATGGTTTGTACATTTCATTTTGGATTGACAGTCAAATGTATATATACTCTTTGTGTATATCGACGGTATTAGTCCCTTTTTGCTGTACTCTGTTGACCTCTTGCCTGCTTCAATTTTGTATATAAGAATGCACACACTGTTTTTCCCAATCAAAAAAATAAAATTGACCAACTTTTGGGGTAGTAATAACCTTGGCAGTCTAGACTGTAGAGAATGCGATGCTCATCAAGAAGAACAGATATCAGATTTGCTTAATCATAACATAAGAACGCCATCACAAGCCCCCTTGGTAAAGGACCAAAGAAAATATCATATATCTTTAAATGTATGACTTATAAGTAATCGTTATTCACTTTTAGTGTGAGGCTTACATGAGATGTAGGCCTCGCGTCTTGAGATAGTCTAATTCTAAGGCCTGCACCCCATATTCATAACATTAGGATTATCTTCATAAAAGTTGAGACAAGACTGTTAAGAAAGAAAAAAAAATATTTGAGACAACATTAAAAAAATTTAATTTGATATTTCACTATCAAGTTGAATGTAACAAGGGCTTTTAAACTATTTCAAGGCTTTATTTCACGTTAAGTGGTCTCTGGTATAAGTTGAAGAGAATTGAGGACTAGTTTATAATATTCTTTTCATGACTCCTATGTCCATTTTTATATTTCCATTTTATAGTGATAATGTTATATATTCTAAAACTATATATTCAACAAAAATGCAAGCTTGTGAGGCTTGTGTCACATGCTTTGATCATAGAGAACGCCTCGCTTAACGCCTTTAACATTTAATACCATCTATCATTTAAGGAATCGAATCACAAAACACTTTACTCCAATGCAGCAAAAATAGCAACATTTGAAGTTACAATGAAGCAACTATTACGATGTCACCTTTTATGGGAGGGGGGAAATTAATAAAAAATAGGATATAGCCTCTCACAACTTAAAAATAAAATCATGATATGCAAACTTACATTTCTAGTTGACAAAAAAAATCACCTTTTTTACAACTCTAGAATATAATGCTGTGATCAAAAATGAAAAAATAAATGAAAATGAAAATCATATGCAGTGTGCTTTCATTCCAAGAAGTGCTTTATCTTTCCGTTATCTTTTCAATAAATATTCATTATGATTATTCCATTATCAACTCCATATGGATATCAGCAAAAAGTTTACATGCTATATAAGTTCAGGAAGAACAGTTAACTTTATTACACATTAGCAGGCAAGCAGTAAGGGAAGTGTTTGTCATGAACAATTGACAAAGTATCTGTGCAGCACATATGAGTTAATGATGATTGGATACTATTTATCTGAGTAAAGCCTTTCTACACTGATCTTTCTAGACAAGCAAAACATGCAATAATCTGATTCAACTTGAACTTACCGTCACAGTTTCAACTGAATAATAGCCACGATCAACATAATCTCCCATAAACAAGTAATTGGTATCTGGACACTACCAATCAATAAAAAAAAAATAGTAAGTTTCAAAACTAAACATTATAAGAAATCATGTTTGGAAGAGAATGAAAAGTATAAAAACACCAAATAGTAAAGGTAAATGCATTCATAAGAGTAGAAATATATACACAAAATAAAAGAAAAGCAGTTCCATGTAAATGAATCTTGAGTAAACCCAAAAATCATAGCATAACTTTGAATTCATGTTGCTCACATCATGATAAACATTTTGATGTAAAGGAAATTTTAACATGACAGCAAAAAGGAGTTTGCCACAACGTAACACGTGAAAAAGAATTATGCCTTCATTGAATTTACATGTCGGTATTAATGTAGAAGGTCAAACGTGTTCAAGGAATGAATGCTAATAAAACAAGAATGCAAAAAAATGACAAGGATTGTGAGACAAATAAAAACAAGCATGTCTTGGTCAATAGCATCCAGAGCATAAAGTTCCGGACTACCAGAAGTAGTTGTCCCACTATCCTTTCTTGTCCAGAAATCCAAGCCTCCAAGGAAAGTAAGAAAGGCAACAGGAAAAACAGAAAGGATTAAGAAACACAAAAACTAACCCTCATGTGAATTTGGACGGTGATAGCTATGGATCAATCAGTGATGACTGATGAGTTCAAAATAGTGAACAAACATGGTCAAGACAACTACCTGTAAAAACGTGTGATGTGGTCATGTTAATGTGCTATTGGCCCAAATGATCAAATGTCTACATAAAAATCACCCAAAAATCCTGGAATGAAAAAACTTAAATGGCATGGAAGTAGCACAAAACATCAACATGGTGCTTCATAATATTCAAACATTACATAACAAAAATTGAGCAGCTTCCTGACAAGTGATATTTCATCTTGTTACAATCCCCAAGAGCACTTCAGTCCCAATGAGCATTATTTTGGCAGGGTCACATGTAGTATTTATCTGGTCATTCCCTCAGCTAACCAGAGAGTTGAATATAAAAATGCCATAGACAGGACAAATACCTTCCCTCCAATTCGAAAAAGCTCTGCAAGATCATGAAATTGCCCATGAATATCACCACAGATAGTCACAGGGCTATTCACAGGCTGCAATACAAGAAACAGCAAAATTTGGTTAGAATATTGCCCACTTTAAGACACCAGATGCTTACAATTGAAATTTGCAGAGCAGAGATAGAGGGAGGAAAAAGAGATCAAAGTACTGAAAAACTAAGTGCAGCTAAGACAACTAGTTCCTCCTTCCTTCATGTTAAGCCCTGGAAATAATAAAATCTAAAGAACACAAATATACAAGCTTTCAGAGTTATCAGAGATAAAAAAAAAATGAAGTTCCAATACAAAACATAGCAACATATTGTAGCTTATCAAAGTAAAATAGAAAACGGATATCAATTTAAGAAAAAATTTTACAATATTTTCATTTTTAGAATATGTGCATCCCTTAACAATCAAAGCTGAAAGCAGTGTTCTAAAACTTACATAATGAATAAACAACTAAAAATCAGATTTTTTTTCTTTTTTTTGTGGTGGTGGTGGTGGGGACCCCATGAGGCATGAGTACAGGTGATTTAGCTATATCACATAACCAGTGTGACTTTCATTGAAATCCTTCGCATTTACTTGCAGTTTCCAATGTAAGACCCGCATCAAAACTGTGACATTGTTTGATAATATCTTTTAATAAAAACCACAGTTTGGATTTCTAATCCTTCTGCCAAATTAATTGAGATTAAAGCAAGATATTCTAATATAGGAGTAACATCTAAAACTACTTTCTCAGGACAGCAAGAATATGTAATGTCCTGGAAAGAGAAGTAGTATAATGGATTCATGATAAGATACATAACAGCTTTACTTTCACATTTTACTGAGGACTGATTAAGTATTCATTAGCACCAAAGAGCTCAACAAAACTACTTCATATAAATATTCAGAGAAGACGCAATACAATTGCATCAAAGTAAAGAGGACTTCACAAAAGATACATATTCAACATTGTATTCAACGAATAAGCTACACATACAATGCTTTACGTATAAAAATAGCATAGAAAAAGGTAGACAAAGGCCCATACCTGAACATTGCTTTCTTCCATTAATATCTCCTTAGCCTTCTCACATAATGCCCGAACCTACGCAGAAAAAAGCAGATAAGATTAGTAATCTGGCCACCTTTAATGACCAAAAAATGAATTCATTAGAAGGAAACATAGCATACCACCATGACAAAACACAACTGCTTTCAGAGAAACATAGGAAAAATTCTTTTTGGATAATCAAACAACATCTGTTGCAATAGAAAATGAAAGTCTTCCAGGGATTACCCTGATTATATTAAATGGGGAGGGGAAATTAAGAGCATTCAGTAACATTTATTGTTACATTGAATGTGAATATTGTCTGATAAAAGGCAGCAAGAGAGCAATTAATGATCTGGGTAGCATACCAAGCTATGTATGAGAAAACAATCAAAATAAAACTCCCTCTTATGTAAGACTTCAAGCCAAAGGTTTAAAAAAACCAGTAAATTAGATTTGGCTTTCAGGCCTTTTTTTCAGTCTCTATCATGGTTTCAAGGATCGGGTCCGTCCCGGCCGGTCCGGACCATACCGGTCCGGTTCCAACCAGCGCTACAAACACTTGTATCACTGGGTTATGGACCGGCGGTCCGGTGACTGGTCCCGCCAGTCCGTGACTGGTTCCGACGGTCCAGCGTCCGGTACCACCAGTCTGCCGGTCCGACAACCAATACCGCCGGTCCGGCGATCGGTCCTGCCGGTCTGGCGATCGGTCCCGCCGATCCCACCGGTCCCAGCCGGTCCAGCATTGGTCTGAAATTTTTAAATTTTTTTTTTCCTGTACCAGATCCGGACCGGCGGTCCGGACGGGATCGGTCCAGCAACCGGTTCCGGTCTTTAAAACCTTGTTCTATATTACCTCCAGAATTACATCTTGACATCCTTTTTTCGGCAATTTTTTTGTTATTTAAAACAAGGTCCTACTTAAAATAATTAAAACATTCCTCTTTCTTTCATACCTAGGGTGTGTTCGCATCAGTAACTATGAGAAACCATAATGGCTAAGACTTAAGAATTTGAAAAGGAAAAAAAAATGTAAATCAAAGTCAATCTTTGCTTCATGTAAGCTAAAGAAGAGAGAGAAAAAATAAAACAAAATAAAAATACCACTGGAGCATTTTCCATCATTCTATTGAAAGTTGTTTCCTTTAAGGTGTTACATGTATGCCCCTGAGTCTACCACAAAAATAGAGATGATAACTAAACAGATTTTCATCAAAGGAGTAACTTTCACAATACTGACAAAAAAAAA
The DNA here is from genome assembly GCA_031762675.1 of Pachysandra terminalis. NCBI lineage: Eukaryota > Viridiplantae > Streptophyta > Magnoliopsida > Buxales > Buxaceae > Pachysandra > Pachysandra terminalis. The sequence goes on from JAUPMG010000013.1 coordinate 991,422, forward strand.
ACAAGTATTAAAATAGGATTCCATTTTGTTCAAAAAAACTTGACAGTGTCCAGCAGTGGCTTTAGTGTCAATTGAGATGGTTCAACCAATCAGTCAACCACTCGAATAGTGAAAAAATCATATATAAATTTTAAAGCAGACGAAATGTAAAAACTAGGGGACAAAAAAAGGAAAAAGAAAATCAACTAAATAATTCTTGAAACTAATCTAATAAATAAAACTAAAATAATATTTATAATATGTCTTCATACATACCCCAAAAAAATTATATAATTTTCTATAAGATCTAGTTTGGCTGTGAACCAATCATTTAGACAACAAGGCAAGGTCTCAATTGACAGTCCAAGCAGCTGAAACTTCCTGTTCTATCCAGGTTTGTTAACACTGGCCTAAGCTCACATCATCAATATGATCTTTTGCGCAAATGAATGGGAAGCATTAACTTCAAAATATTATAATTAGCACCGTCTTCAACACAGACAGAAGTACAAAAACACATCACATATTCAAAAGAAGCATTCTGAGTTGTGATGGTACAATAACGGGGAATGTGGAAAAAATAATCTAGATAATAAAGTGTTGTGATGTTCTAACATGAAGACTTCAATTAGAAAAGTAAAGAAAATTATTTTTCTCTTCAAGATCATTCATGGATGAACTAAACAGCAATTAATTCCCCTATTCTAAAGGAAAATCTTCCTTCAAACAAATTAGGGAAAAAAGAACTCCTTTTGAAATCTTCTCACTGTACCTGAATTAACTCAACAGCAAATAAAAGCAGCCATGTATTAATTCCCACTATTTTTTTTCTTTTTTTGATCGGTAAAAGTATTTGTATATATATTAGTAAGGGCCAAAAGCCATATTTACAAAGTATGTATATATTAGTAAGGACCAAAAGCCATATTTACAAAGTATGTAAAACTATAGTTAGCTGTGTGTATCCCAGTACATGCTCCATTTACAATCAAAATCATTATATGAACGCCCCCTAAATTCAGCAAAACTAGAAGACCAGAGGAAAAGAAGAGATAACTCGTACATTTACAGAGAGGATCAGATTCAATAACCAAACAAATATAGAGGAAAACAACATAATTTCAAAAGATTCCACTCCGCAATCATGGTTGAAAACCCTAAATCGATGAAATCCCAGATCACTAAGATATGAAGCAAAAATGCAGATAAAAATATCATTTTTCCCGTAAGAAACACACCAACACACACAAGTCACGCTGATCCGCCACGGTTCAAACAGCTCAAAGGAAATCAATAACAACAAAACCAAATATTTAGCAACTTATCTCGAATTTCCTCATAAAACACATTTAAGATGCAAGAAATGGCGGAGAATTGGAGATAGGAAGAGAACCTCTTGTTCTGACAGGGGCTTGCACTGCATAAGCTGAAAAATCTGCTCATCGAGATTGCCATGGGAGTTCGAAGGGACCAGATCCACACTCATCGTCTTCCTTCTTTTTCAGTGATGGAAATCGAAATCCCTTCTACTCCCTCTCAATCGAACCAGGAAGAAACAAATCTAATTAATTAAAAAAGACATTAAAAAAGACAAATCAGAAAAACCCTAACCCTAGATTTCATCTTTTTGGTTCTTTGTCTCACGTAGACAAAGGAGAAGTAACCAACCAGCGAGAGAAAGAGAGAGAGAGAGAGAGATGCTAATATAAAGAAAGAAGAACCTCGCTCTTCTTCGATCTCCTTTTATCATGAGTTTGTGTGTTCAAGGCTAGATTTTTTTAGTCTGTCTCAACTCACCTGGTTTGGGTACCCGGTGCGGTATGGATTTTGCCACGTAGCAGTCAATCCGGATCCTGTACCATCCGTTACGTAGCGGATCCGATTTATGATTCATCCAGCTAGTCTTACTCTTTATAACCAAACTAGGATGGTAATAGGGTAGATTAATCGGGTAACCCGCCCCGCTCCTAATAGATATGGTTTGGTATTGGTGATCAGGCGGTTTAATTAATTCCACTTAACACATGGCATTATCTTAAATGCGCATGTATGTATTCTCGAGGTATAGCCGCATACACCAAATCATTATTAAAGCAATTACTTGTCACTTTCGCTTTACACGTGCCAGTTGTGAACAGCAACTGCGCATTTATTGGACCGTTTAACAAAAAAGTGATATTTGAAACGGTTCAAAGATATTTGACCGTCCTTGTCACTAAAAAGGTAAACTTCTTTAAGAAACAACCTCCGGAAAAATGGTTCAGTACGCTGAACAACGCCACATGTCCAAAATTCAAAAGACGCGGGACTAAGGATTCATATTCTTTATAAGACAGGATACTATCCTTTTTGAATGACATAACTAAGCGTATGCTACCCCTAAAGAACCCTTTAAAGATACGAAACTCCAAATAATACCTCGAAGTCATACTTTCTCACTCCCAAGAAGAGACTTCAAGTGAGTTTATTACTTTATTTTATACTTCGAAAATAATCCACTGAAGAGAGGCATTCGAAGGCACATTTTGTACCTTCTAAACTTATAAGCCGCCCTCATATCACATCCACTGACTTCGAATGACCACTTGTTATATTATATCTTAAAATAACTACGAATGAGATATCTTTTCTTCTACTAAGTTCGACTCGAAGGCTAACCACCTCCAAATGGTGAACTCGAAAGGCTAACCACCATGAGATGGTCAAATCGTCAAAGGTTAGTCACCTTAAAAAACGACTAAGGATTTTGTCCCGTTCAAAGGACAAAGATATGGATTTCCTCAATAACTTATTAAAACTTCGAAGTAAATTTAGAAGTCACTTATATTTATCCCTATGAATTGGCTTCGGATAATATTTTACACAAACTACATTGCCTTCGAAAGAGATTCCTAGTAGAAAGACATTCGAAGCCAAACTTATACTTTCATCTCCAGTAAATAATTCCTGAAGATAACTCTATACGTACTTTGAGGGATTTTCTCTCACAATTTATCTTAAAGGAATTTGTAAGGAAGCATATTTATGATTTCACCACGTTCAAATGGAAGGCACTCGAATTTGTTGCCTAAACATATACTTTGAAGGAATTCCAAAATAACTCTTCCTTACAAGGCCTATTGATCATGAAAACAAATTGTCTGCTGATAAACTTATATCTAAAGTCTCTATATGGATTAATTCGAGAATACACTGGTCACCTTATAATATATACAGTTATTCTGACTTCCTTCGAAAAGAGATAGGCAGCAACCAAAAGAAGTTCCTTCGAGAGGAACGAAGTCTAGAAAGATATTGCGACGTTCAAATAATTCCTTTACTTTAAAAATGATTGTGATAGATTCATCAAAAGGAAGCAGCACATGATAAAACCTCAGCTACTTATAATATTTGCTATATGACTTATCTAAAGGGGGTTTTGTCTTATCTGATATGACGGCAATAATGAAAACGTTGTTTTATAGATATTTATGCATATTACACGTGTCATACAATCCTTTATCCTCTAGATTTAAAGCACATATCACAGAGCAAGTTCACATATTCGAGTGACTCATCCCATTTTCTAGAAATAACTTAGGCCTGTTGAAATCCACACTACCTTTAAGATATACTTTAATGCATGGAGATATTTCAAAAGCACCTCTTTGGACGTTTGTCTAAATGACACTTGTCCTAATTCAAGAGGATAATTCCTCTATAAATAACAATGAATATCTTCCGGTAGGAGGATCTGGAAAATTAAAGGTTGAAAGACACCAGTAAGTAAAGACATTGATAGAGAAAAGGGAGAGTCAATTATATTCATGTATTCGCATACGTATTAAGAGATTTCAAGTCGTTCGAATTATGAGGTTTCTTGCCCTGTGATATGCTTTCTTTCCGATATACTTTATACCTCGGTATTCCCTATCCTCGTCTCTTTCTTTGTTTTATCTACAGATCATACTTGAGAATTAACACTCTTGATAGAACGGCTGCACGACGGTTCAGGCTATCTTGAGACAAATTCTCTAAATTTTTATTTCTAACAGTATAAATATATTGGTGAACTTTAAATATTATTCGTTGAGATATTTTAATTTTTTTCCATTACAAATCCTGCATCATCAATATCAACCCTTTTTGTTGCCATTTACTTATAAATTAATTATACATACATACATATATATATATATATAAATATATATATATATATATATATATATATATATATTATAAATAAATGTCTCTAAAATAACTATTATGCTTATGTTATATGTCAATGTTTATCAGCAAGGAATCAAAAGGTATTTAGAAATACATAAATGTTCCACCACAATGTGCACTGTATGAACTTTAGACGTATCAAGCATCACGACAAAAAGAGTATGTTATCCAGCGATTGCCTTGAATCGTCTAAAGGAAATATAACATTAATCTCAACGGAGAATCCGAATTATTAAAAAAAAAAATAATTCTTGAATCGTACATGTGGTCGAAGTCTCGAGTATTAAATGACTAAAAATAATAGTTGCAAAGCAATAATATAACCAAATTGAATGAAAATGAAACCTAAGATGTGGAATTGAATCGATTACAACATGTATGGGTTTGATGGTTTCAATTGGCAAATATCAATGTTTTTTTTTTTGGTGTGTGCTGGATAAGAGGGTCGAGAAGAAATTGCATAAAAGTATGGGATCTTTAAAGCTTCGGTTCTGATGGATTGGGAAAGAAGAAGGGATTCCAATGGGTCTGATTCGACTGACTTATGTAGAAGAGGAGAGGGTTAATGGAGGATGAGGGTGCTTGACTGTGAAGATCTAACTAAAAAAAGGAAAAAAATAAATAAATAGGAAGAAAGAAGAAGAAGATAAAGATTTTTTATATGAATATGGATCTTCGTTTGTATGTCTCTGATAGGAGAGGTGGAGCAAAACAACGAAAACATGAAGCTTGCATAACAAGTAACTTGGGGCAAAAACTTAAAACCAAAAAAAGAAGAAGAAGAAGCTTGGATCACAAGCTATGCTAATAAGTTAGAATTGCAAGGATGCCACTGAAGGTAGCCAATCGTCGTTTTGCAAGTTTCATAGCAGAAAGCAATTATGACCTGGATTATCGACGAAGTCATTGAAAGTATGAGACTTGGAGAGCAAGGCAACGCAAAGAGAAGTAGAACGAAAAATCTACGTTCTCTGCAAGGGCAATTGATGGTAAAAGGACTATTAAGGGGTAAAGACATGGTGTGAACAAGAAGTATGAAAGAATAAGGACGAGTGGAGAGCCATTTGAAATGATGGCTGTACCATCCTCTTAAACCTGGTCTAATGCCTAGTCAGTTGTTAATAGTGTCCTAAACAACGGGTAAAGGCGACCTTTAACAATGTCTGAACCAACAACGTTCTTCTCTTTTAGTAGCAGTTACTTAGGCTGTGTTTGGTATCTCGGATTTTGAAAGAAAATAAAAGAAAATACTAGAGAAAGCACTTTCTCGTGTTTGGTTAAAGAAGAAAAGAGTTAGGGATTGAGATTTGGAAAGAAAAATAATTTAAAAAATTATCTTTTGAGATCAAAACCTTTCTCCCCAAAAAGGTAGAAATTTTGAAGAAGAAAAAAAGGTAGAGAGCACTCTCCAATACTCCAACCAACTTGCAACACATATTGTCTTTCCTTGGCGGCTAATCAACCATGTCATAATATATGAGAATTCACTAAAAAGTCATCGGAAGTCTTCAGAATTTGATTTTATTTATTTTGATAAGTCTCGTCTTAACCAAACATTTGAAAAGAAACACACTTATCATTTATTTCTTTTATTTTCCATTTCCATTTCCTTTTTATGATGTATTTGTACTCATATCCTTGTGTTTTTTACTTTTGTATCTATCCCTCTCTATTTATCCTAATTGTTGTTCTCATACCCTCGTCCTTAAAATATGAAAACTTTTGTTATTTACTTATATTGAATGACCATAACAACCTTTAGTAAAATATCGATTACTTTGCATATATCCCGTTATATTATCATATTTTTACATCTATACTCCTCCATTTAACACAATCATTGCATTTGACAATCGAAGTTAAAAAACATATAATGCACTCATTTTTTCGCAAAATGATCAAGATAACTTTATAAATAAGTTTTTTCTATCATAATATAATGGTAATGCAAAACAAATTCTCATAACTCAACTCTACTCGATCTAACGTATTAATACCTAATTAATGCTACTTAATTAATTCATTTAAGGGAAAATTACAATGTGTTGCTCGGTTTGAAAGTTATAGACTATCCGCTGCCTATAAGCTCTAAAATGGCAATAAGCTGCCTAATTTTCAAAACCAGTAAACAGTGTTAGTTATTTTATTGGAATAGACGAAAATACCCTTTATCTATTTAGACTTACCTTTTGCATGTTTTCTGAATTAATTGATACCTTGGTACTACCACCACCACCACCACCAACCCACCACCACCACCATTAGGTAGTGGTGGGGGGGATCGGTGGTGGTGGGGGTGGGGGTGGTGGTGTGGTGGTGCTGGTGGGGTGGTAATGATGGTGGTAGTACTAAGGTGCAGAGATGGAGATCAATCAGTTCAGAAATCATGTAATGGCAAGTACTTAAATAGATTAGGGGTATTTTCGTCTATTCCAATGAAATAACTAGCACTGTTTACTGATCCTGAAAATCACGCAGCTTATTGCCATTTTAAACCTTATAGGTAGCGGATAATCTATAACTTTCAAACCAAGCAGCACAAAGTAATTTTCCCTTCATTTAAAACCAAATGGATTCGAGTCATATATTTTCAATCCTTATTGGATCCTAAGATAATCTACTTTATATCTTATCTACATTTTAAGAGATATAAGAACTTATGTTACAAGGTTATTATTTTTTCTTTTCACAAACAAAACATGTAACATATCATCAGGGGTACAAATGTAACAAATTTGACAAATAGAGGGGTATGTATGCAAAAAAAACAATAGCATAGATGGATATAGGCAAAAAAAACAATAACATAGCTAATTATTCAATGAAAATAAATAATGGAAGTTTGCATATTTTAGCGTCGGGTGTATAAAAGTAACAATTACGATAGATTAGAGAGATAGAAACAAGATAAAAAATATAGGATTATAAATGCAACTAACACTATACTATTACTATATGGGTATGGAAACAAAAAGCCCACCTCTAGAGCAAATGTCTTTTATTGGTATAAAACTTAAAAGAAACTTTAAAAAAGTTAGATCACCGTGTGATAAAACCTAATATATACGTACTATGGGAGCTTATATAGGTTAGAATATTGTCCATATGGGACAGTTTGGTTTAGTCAGTAGTATGGGTATAATTCGATCGATGTGCTTTGATTTAATGGTTCAACCAAAAATAAACCAAATTATATTACACTAAACCAAAAACCGAACCAAACTTAAATATAAACCGATTAAGAATATCAAAAACCAAATCAAACTATAGTGAATAAAATCGAAAACTAAACCATACCGAAATATATCAGCTTGACAAAGATAATATTATTTTCCATATCGCATATATACACACACACATACATATATTTTGGTTCAGTATGATATAGTCGAAGATTTAATCTTAAATTGAATCGAATCGAATTAATTTGTTTTTTGTTTTCTAAATTATAAAAAAAAACACATAATTATTTCATGTGGTAAAAATGATCTTGTGTCATCACCTGGCTAACTAAAGATGGTGTGTGTTGTTGCCTCATTTTAAATTCTTATGGGCATCCTCAAAATAAGGTGGATAGTGTTGTGTTCTGAAAAAAATTCAAGAAAAAGTGGTGTTCCGGCTTTTTATATTGGTCTATGGGTATCGTACGTCTCTACGTTTCACCGTCTAATTAAAAGCCCAAATTTGGGCCGCTCGTTTACTTCCGACGTAACGTGTACGGAGACATATCTCAACTTTGGTTCGCGAATCGGGACTCCATCAAGAGAAGTAGAAGAAAGAAAGGGAAAAGGTTGAAAAAGGAGAGAAAGAAGAGCAAGAAACCGGAAGTAAAATAGAAGAAAGAAAGATATTTTCTTTGAGAAGTGTCTGTTCACGCAAAGAGGAGGTTTGTCTTCTAAAACTCTTTTAGGGTTTCGGATTTTATAACTTCGATTCTTCTGCAATCATTCTAGGGTTTCCGTCTCGTTCTGTGGGTATCCATCAGGTTCGTGAATTGCTCTTATTCTTAGATGTTTTGATTCAAAGAACAGAGACTTTTCTTGTTGTTGAATGGTTGTGTGGGGTTTTGTTACGATCCTAGATGTTAAGGGCTTGACCAAATAAGTTAATAAGTTTCGATCAGTTCTGGGGCTTTTGGAACAACGTTTAGGTTCGGAACAGTTTTTGAATTCCTTATTGTGATGCTTGAATGTCCGACTCTCGTTGTTGAGCAGATTAAGTTTATTTCCTTTGATCGTTTGTTTATGTTAATTTTGTTACTATGTATTTGCTCTGAGATTGAGATTTTTGATTTTTTTTTTTCAGTGTTTGATTTGGGGATTATAGAGAAAAATTCCGGCGCAGAAAAGAGAGGAAATTTTATAATTTATTGTATGTGATGGTAGAGAAGGTTGAGGGTTTCTTGTTCAAAGTAGAATTTGAATTTTCCACAAAGGATCGCTTTGACTATTAGAAATTCCAGTTGTTTTCGTGGATCTGGAAGTTGATATTAGGATTTGCGAACAATTGTAGAGAGGAAAAGAGCTTTTTTTTTTCTTCCAACTATGCGAGCTTCGTGGGCAGATTCTGTTGCGAATTCTGCAGCTGAGAATGCAGCTGCTACTTCTTCAGCTAGTGGCGCTCCACGGCCTACCAGAACCTCGTATGTTCCACCCCATCTACGTAATCAGCCACCATCGTTCGATCCTGCTGGTTCAGCTGGTCCGGCTGATCTGGCTGTTCCAGCGTACAGTGGCCCATCATCTGGCTATGATCGATCTGGTTACGGTGCTCCCCCAGGTGGAAATCGTTGGGGTGGTCCTAGGTCTGATATTGGACAGTCTGGGTATGGCAGTGGTGGCCGCACTTTTGGGGGGAGAACCGGTGGATGGAATCGTGGGAAAGAGCGGGAGATGAATCCATTCGGAGATGATAACGATGATGATGCTGGGCTTGCATTTAACGAGCAAGAGAACACTGGCATTAATTTTGATGCCTATGAAGATATTCCAGTGGAAACAAGTGGGGACAATGTGCCTCCTCCCGTGAATACTTTTGCGGAGATTGATTTGGGGGATGCTCTCAATCAAAATATACGGAGGTGTAAATATGTCAAGCCAACACCTGTACAGCGTAATGCAATCCCGATTTTGCTTGCGGGCCGTGATCTGATGGCATGCGCTCAGACTGGGTCTGGCAAGACGGCTGCTTTCTGCTTCCCGATTATCAGTGGAATTATGAAGGGGCAGTTTGCACAGAGGCCACGTGGGTCACGGACTGTGTATCCACTTGCTCTTATTCTCTCTCCTACGAGAGAGCTCTCATGCCAGGTGTGCTTCTGATACTCACTCTTTACACAATATATGCATCTTAGTTTGTGTGAATTGTGAACTTAAGAAATGTAAAATGTGTTTCATCTTGCAGATACATGAGGAAGCTAAAAAATTTTCATACCAAACTGGTGTCAAAGTGGTCGTTGTCTATGGAGGAGCACCAATTAATCAGCAGGTTGTCATTTATTTATATATTTTTGAGTTTTAGTTGTTATTTGAATATTCATTGGTTACATCTAGTGTACCTTTTAAGCTGTGTAGTTTACATCTAGTGTACCTTTTAAGTTGTTTAGTTTAGATTCAAAAGATTATTTGCGTTTAATGTTTCATTATCACATCATATGGCCTGTGACCTGCATAGAATTCATCCTGATCGTACTAGTTTCTACCGCTGGAGTGTCCATTTAAGTATTTTGCTATCATAAACTCATAAAGCTCTCGCTCTCTCTCCCTCTCTCTTCTCCCTCCATCTCTCTTTGAGACTTCCTATTACTATTAGTAATGTCATGCTTGTTCATCTTTGTGTTTTTAGACCTTTTTTCACAATTTTGCTGCTGTGTTAGGAGCAAAGGTTGCTCTCATATACCGATAAAAAAAAAAGGTTGCTCTCATATGCTTTATATCATCACATATTTTATTATGACAATACTTAAATGTGTGGGGAAGTTTAGAATTTAAGTATCTAAAGCCAAATGGGTAAATTAAATTACTTTGGAGTAGTATTTTTGCAGTGTTTTTGAAATCTATTATAAAATGCTTCCCTGGTTGGCATCAAAAATCCGCGGCGCTTTTGTTGTAAGAAGGGAGCATTATTAATAGGCTTCAGGTTAGAGGGTGACGAGGAAAGAGATATCAAGAATGCTCTGGTGGATTTTTATGAATACTTATTCTTAGAGAAGGGGTGTTTGCCCAACTCTGGAGGGCTTAGAGTTTGATATGATTATTAGTGATGTAGATTGTGACTGTTTAGAGAAACCTTTTTTCAGAAGTATGGGGTGATTAAGGACATGGATGGTGATAAGGCGATGGGTACATATGGCTTTTCTATTTTTTTTTTCTTATAAGCAGTGTTGGAACATAATCAAAGCAAATCCTCCTCTGGCTTTTGCAGAATTCTTTAACTCAATTATGCTTGAGAGAAGTGCCAATGCCGCTTTCATTTATCTTACTCCTAAGAGAGAGGGAGCTGTGAATATGAAGGAGTTCAAACCCATTAGTTTACTTGTGCTTTTATAAGATTGTCTTGAAGATTTTGGCCAACAGGTTGAGGAGAATTTTACCAAGCATCATCTCTCAATCTTAAAGTGCCTTCATTGGAGGAAGGCAAATTTTGAACAGGGTTCGCATTGCTAATGAGTGTATTGATTATCTTGTGAGAGATGGGGATGAGTGGCTGGTATGTAAATTTGGCTTGGAGAAAGCCTATAATCATTTCTCTTTGGATTTCTTACCGTATTTGTTATTTGTTAAGTGCCTTTAGGTACATGGGTTTTGGGTTGAGGTGAGAAATGGGATCAGAATATGCATTTCACTCCGACCTTTTCTGTGTTGGCGAATTGAATCTCTATTGGTTTTTTTTAAAGCTTCCAGTGGTATTAGATAGGGGTATCCCTCTTTTCTGTTCATTATTGTTGCAGAAGCTCTTGGTAGATTATTCAGAAGGCAGTGAATGCAAACATTTTGGAAGGGGTAGGTTTGATGAAGTACGATGTAAATATTTCTCACCTTCAGTTTGTAGATGGCACACGAATTTTTTGTAAAGCTTCCCAGTACCATTTGTTGGTACTTAGATGCATTCTACTTTTATTAAGCGTGTCCATAGTATATAGGATCGGCTGATCTCGGTCCGGATCGGCCGGTCTAATTCGGGATCGGCCAGGGATGAGCCACGATCCTTGGCTGATCCCAAAATCTGGAAAAATCAATGACTCAGACCGATTCTGTGACGGATCAGCGAGTCAGACCGGACGATCCAAACTGGATCGT
>JAUPMG010000013.1:1006913-1033882 GCA_031762675.1 Pachysandra terminalis
CGACCTCCAAGAGACAAGTAATTGCGTTTCCATGAAGCCAATCTTTTCTCCATTTTTTCTAAGATCGGCTCCCAAAATTGAACACTTTTATGATTGCCGTTCAAAGGCATCCTCAGATACTTCATCGGCCACTCCCCCACCCCACATCCCATGAAGGTACAACACTCCTGAAGATAAGTCTCCTCCACATTAATGCCATACAAACTGCTCTTATCCAAATTCAGATTCAATCTCGACACCATCTCAAAACATTTCAATATACATTTAGTCCAATAAATGTTATCCTTAGAGGCATCCAAAAAGTGGATTGTGTCATCAGCAAACTGCAAATGAGATACAGGAATGCTGTCTCTCCCTACTCTAAAACCCTGAATCCTACCTATCTCCTCCGCTTTCTTGAAAAGCCTACTCAACACATCATTCACAAGGGTAAAAAGGAGAGGGGATAATGGATCCCCCTGCCTAAGGCCACGAGACGACGGAAAAAGACTTGCAATACCCCCATTGAGAAAAAACGAAAATTGAACATTGCTGATACATCCCTTAATCCACCTACACCACCGATCCGGAAACCCTTTCCTCCTAAGAAGAGACTCCACAAATTTCCACTCAACTTTGTCATAGGCCTTTTCCAAGTCTACTGTCAAAACAAAACCTTTCTCCCCCGATACTTTCCTCTCTTCAATACACTCGTTGGAAATGAGGATACAATCCAAGATCTGTCTCTCTTTGATGAAAGCGCTCGGGTTTCTAGACACTTCACCCCCAATCACTTCTTTCAATCTATTTGCAAGAACTTTGGCTATGATCTTATACACACTGGTCGTAAGGCTAATGGGTCTAAAGTCCTTAGTTCTAACTGCACCTTTCACTTTAGGGATCAAGGCTAGAAAGGTACAATTAGTAGCTTTATTGATAATCCCACTTGGGTGGAATTCCTTGAAAACCCTCATCAAATCCTCCTTAACACTATCCCAACAATCCTGAAAAAAGGCTAAGGTAAACCCATCTGGACCCGACGCTTTGTTTCTGTCTAATTCCCACACAACCCTCTTAATCTCTTCTAGCTCAAATTCTCTCTCTAGCCACCCCACTCTGCTTTCCTCAATTTTCAGACTCTCCACTTTACTGAGATCAAAAACCCATTTCTGATCCGAGTAGTAAAATTTCCTGAAAAAATCAGTTAATTCCTTTTTGATGCCTATAGGATCCTCCACTACACTGGACTCAGTCAACAACATAGAAATCACATTCTTTTTGCTCCTAATATTCGCCATTTTATGGAAAAATTTTGTATTGCCATCCCCTTCTTTGATCCAAAGGGCTTTAGATTTTTGTCTCCAACATGTCTCCTCTTTTCTAAGGATCTCCTCAAGTTCTTTTTTCAAACTTCTCCTAAGATCCGAGTCTTCTCCATTTAACTCAAGAGCTTCTTCCTTACGATCTAAATTATCAATTTTCTCCAACAGTTCATTTTTCCTATCCGGGATCCATCCGAAAACCTCTTTATTCCACCCCTTGAGCTTGCCTTTAATCTCTTTTAATGCCCTCATGAACATAAATCCTTCCCAACCCCCCAAAGATGGCAAATTTGTCCACCATTTACTAATCATTTCCTTGAAATTAGGATGAAGGAGCCACATGTTTTCAAATCTAAAAGGAGGGGGACAGCCCTGAACACTCTTATCAGTATTAACCAAGAGAGGAGCATGATTAGATATAGGTCCGGGCAAAACCCTCACAGTGGTATGGGAGAAATGGGATTCCCAGCTAGATGTCACAAGAAATCTATCCAATCTACAACACACTGGGTTATCCTGAAGATTAGACCAAGTAAAAATCCCCCCTTGCAATTGGTAATCAAACAACCCTTCCTTATCAATAAATTCAGCAAAATCCCTCATGCTTCTAGTAATACTACTACCCCCCAACTTCTCGTGAGAAAATCTAATAACGTTAAAATCACTGACAACTCCAAGGAAGATTCCACACATCTTTCATAGCCTTCAGTTCCTCCCAAAAGAGGCTCCTAGTCTTGGGCTTAATCGGGCCATAATTACCCGACAACACCCACTCAAAACCATCAGCCACACTCATGAATCTAGTTGATAAAGAGAATCGATCCTTCCACACATCCATTTTCTTTACCATATCGACATCCCAAATTATGCAAATTCCCCCTGATCGACCAACTGAGGGAACAAACTCCCACTCTTTGTTTTTAATATCCCCAAGTTGCCTTAACACCCTTTTCGACACCGACTCCAACTTAGTTTCTTGGATCACTAGAATATCTGGCCTACACTTCCTACCTAATTCCTTAACAGCCCTTCTTTTTTCACTCCCTCCCAATCCTCTAACATTCCAACTAATTATTTTCATTGATCACATCTGTTTTCCCTCACCAACCCTTGCTCCCTAGGTTTCCTTCTATGTACTGAAAACATTCCTGCACCCCATCAACCTCCTTTAGTTTACCGGCAGAATCTACATGCAATTTCTCGGACCTCTCTCTAAATTCGGATATAACTTCAGCTAAAGACACTGCTGTTCCTTTGGAATTAGAAACCTGAAGTTGAAAATCATTTGCAACAGCCCCAATTCCCTCCCAAACATCACCCCATCCCACTATCTTTCACCACACACTATGCATTTTTCCAGAATTTATAATGAGAGCAAATCTGGGCAATCTTCACAGCTGAATCAGAACCTTCTTTAGACAAAACACAAACATCTAATTTAGCACTTTGAAGAAAACCCGAGTGACCATCCTGCAAGCTCATATTAGTGTTAGCAAAAGAAGGGAAAACATCTGAAAGATTGCAACTAAAAACATCCTCACCTGGAGAAGAGATTACCTCAGTAATTCTGAGAATGTTGTCAACATCCAAAGAATTGAAAAGGGGAACAGGGGACCCTATTGCTTGGTCTTCACGAAATCCAGAAGGAGCAGAGAGGTTCATCCTAAAAGAATCATCGCAGACATCAACAGAAGGAGAAGGATCACAAGAGTCTGTCCCACCAGAAATATGTACCGAGCACGGCATCAGAAGAGTCTCATTGACCATCTCATTCAATACTACTACATCCTCCCTACTAAGAGCAACGTCTTGATCCACCAAGGCTGGAGAACAGAATTTCGATGCTTCTAATTCAGAGATAATCACATTCAATTCATTGTGCAATCCTCCGTCCTGACGACTGTGAGCTGGATCAGAAACAGGGAATTGGCGTAAATCGTTGTTGAATTTTACAGGACTAAAAAAACTTGCTCCGTTAACCTCCATCGAACCTTCAGACTCAGCACCAAACGAGCTTGGAGACTCTCTAACCCTACATGGAAAAATCCTTCCATCTGGCGTATTCATCGTGCCGCACCATTGCTTCAAGGTAGAAGCCATCTTGCTCACACTTGAATCCACATCCTGCACATTCATCATATCAGATTCCTTCATTTGGAGCTCCTTTAATCTTTTATTTAATGCCTTCTCTACTTCAAGACTTATCACTGACTCCAGTTCCTCTTTTCTCCTTGAGCTATCCCTATGTCCTCCCATGGAGAGAGGATCAACAGGAGCTGGAGAACAGCTATTCTCTCGGGCCCTGTAACGCGCATAAGGATGCCCACCTCTGAGATCTTCTAATTCACGGCCCTAAACGATACCATTAAGCCCAAAATCCAACGGGTCTGACTGTCCGGCCCTACCATCAGATGCTCCACGGTCTACCAAGTCGTTAGGCCTTAAGCACGGCCCAAAACAAGCCTCATTCTCCCCAATTGCAAGATCAGAACCATTAGACCTGGGCCCACACACCTGCTGACACGTCCAATGAGCTGGACCAGCTGTATTCCCCTCCACGACACGTGTCCTATACCGTACATCGTCTTCCTTGCTACCCCTGGAGAATCCAAAATCCCCAATACCGTCGGAGCTTTCGCTAGAAATTCCAAGAAAATCTCGAAGCAGCTGGACCCATCCCATATCACAATGAGTCTAGGGATTCTCCTAACCAGGTTTTCTTTCACCCACATCTCCACACTTGCCGATCCATTCTCCATCACAACAATTTTGCCAACATCTTTGAGACCTCCAAATAGCTCTCCCAGCGCCTTAAAACTTTCCACAAACAAAATAGCTCAGTTCATTAATAGTCACTATGTTATCCACAACAATCTCTAGACAACAATTTTTCAAGATGATCTCCAACGATTTCCAGTTAATGATTTTATTAGAGGCTGAACAACAAATAGCCACAACCCACTTCGTATCGTTGGGGCAAGGCACGACTACCGGAGACCAACCAAAGTTCTCAGCCCTTCGGGACACCATATTATTCTTCCAAAAGTCTTTGGAAACTCCTCCATGCTGAACGGCGCCGAGACCATCTTCCCCACCACGAGTACCTCCATTCTTCGTCCCACGCTGCCGCCGAGCTTCTCTAGCTCCCTCTGAAGAATCCCCCTCAAAAACTGCCTGAGTCATTTCCTTCAAATACGACCATCCACTACTATCGGGACCTTTGGGAAAGAAGAGTGAACATTGTCGAGCATCTTTGGCATAAGCCGACAATTTCACGAAAGCTCCTCTAGCGTTCCTCTTGAGCTCCAACAGAGGCGCTCTGCCTGCAACTCGGTTCGAACCCAGCACCCCATACCCATCATCTTTGAAGCACAGGTTATCCAGCTTGCTATTCAACCACGCCACTTCTTCATTCTGAAAAATCAACCAACTGGACAATACCCGACACCGTTCTGCTATTCTCATCCATTTTTCTTGCTTAACTGTAAAACCCTCAACAGTAAATTCTTTGCCTTCCACCCAACAGCTTTGTCTCAACGGCCTGTTCACCGTCGCTGCCGGAGCTCGTAACGCCCTAATCACCATCATGTTCACCGTAAATCAATTCCTCTCGACTTCCTCCTTAGTATGCTAGGGTTTGAAGAGTAGAACAAATATCTCTTAGGTAATCCAGGAAATGGAGGGGGAGGAGTGTCATTTGTTCCCATCAAGGAGAGATCATTGCTGTTTTTTGCTCCTTTTATGGTTTTACGTGTCTAATAACTTGGCCGCTGTTCGTGCTTCATTTGATGGGGTGAAGCTATGTCTATACCTTGGCTTAAGGTACATTGAATTAGAATCTGATTCCAAGCTGGTTGTCGTCTATTTCTTCATGGCACTTGATTTACTGGTGGAATGCGATTCTGGAGTTTCTTTCTCAAGTGCAATATGTCTGTTCTCATGTGTTTAGAGAGGCTAACTCGGCTGCTGATTTCTTCGCAAGATTGTGGGCTACAGGCTCTACTGCCATTTATCAAGAGGTTTCTTCTATTCCGAATGGAGTGAGATCTATTTGTAGTCTTGAAAAATATGGTCTTCCTTGTTATTTTTTTTTTTTTGGAAGGTAAGGTTTAGTAATAAAAAGAAGGGGGAGATGAAAATTAGCTGTACATGAATCCTTCAAGGGAAGAAGGAACAAAAAGAGAAAACAAGAAAGGCTACAGCTAGCCAAAATATCTCCAACATGGAGAAATACAAGAAATCAGGCAGAAACGAATGTCATCTAATTGATCTGCCAATCCCCCACATGGTGGTAATTCAGTAGATTCAAATTACTGCCTTTACGGGCAACAGTAAGTTGAAAAGATGTGCAGATTTGCAGAAGCACATGTTCAGCATTGGAGCATGGAGCTTTGAAGATCCTGGAATTTCTCTCAGTTCATATCCAGTACACAGTAGCACCCAAACTTAATCTTCTTATATATTCAATGCGGTTTAACCCTTTGAAATGGTTATTACACCACACCAGCTCCTCGGGACAAGGAAGGCAGATTCTGGAAAGATCAGACTTCATACAGACCTGTTGCCAAATACAGTTGGAGAAGGGATGTTGAAAGAATAGGTGGCTGATAGACTCTTCGCAGCTATTGCAGAAGCAGCATTGCACAGTGGGAATGATCCCCCACTTGATTAACTCATCTCGTGTAAGTAGAGCTCCTCGAGCAGTAAGCCAAAGGTTAATGCTGTGTTTTGGCAGATGTCCCTTAAACCAAATAATATCATACCAAGGGACATTGGGGAGCTTAGGTCTTATAGCTGCTCAGATGTCTTTGATCTTAAACTCATGATTTCGAGAGGGGAGCCAATGTATAGAATCAGCAATGGTGTGGTTAGATATAGGAGGCAAAGCATTCTGAATAGCAGTAAACACTGGAGAAGGAGGAGCAGTCCAGCAGTCATTATTTTTGTATCTAATTAGCTTGTCATTGATGTGGAGTCTGAGATTGTAGATAGTCCTAGGATTAACATGATCAATCAAAGGGCTCATTGAGTGCCACATATCCAACCAGAACCAAATTTTGCTGCCATCATTTATAGTGAGGCCAATAAGTGGTCTAGTTAAAGTTCTAGCATTAAGGATCTTCCTCCAAGACCAGCTACATTGGGGGATTTTGAGAGACCATAATCCCCAAAGATGGTCTTCCTTATATTAGGCAGTAACTCACACTTGTTTGAAATTCATTATTTTTTCCTGTACAGAGGCATTGAGGGGTAAGGTTTTATGTCCCCCCCTGTCTAGGTGTATCATTTCTTCAACATATCAATAAAGCTATATTTCCAAAAAAATAAAAAAAAATATTCATGAGCAGTGTACAACAACTGCAAACTATCTTTTCCCAACAGCTGCAACCTACCTTTTAGCATAATACTTCACGAGTCATTAGTATTGTCTTAATACATCCTAATACTCGACTACAAAAAAGGACCATAACAGGATGTGGGTCCTGTCGTGGTCTCGGGAGGGGCGGACTGGCAACTAACCTAACCTTTTGCATTTTTTGCTCAAAGTGGCTGCCCTCATACTTGAATCTGTGTTTTCATGCTGGCAGCCCGAGGTTTTTACCGTCATGCAAAGCTTTCAATTTTTCCCTTTAGTGGGATTCAATCATGTAGGGTCATATTTTTACAGCAGTTATGGTAACGTGTTCACCTAAACTCGAATCCTATAAAGAATGCAAATATGTAACTTTGTAATTCTACATATTACGTAATGCAATAAAGTTACTAATAATGCCCACATGGCACTTGGATCTTGGGTGTTGACCATGAACACTTGAGTTTTCACCTCAACCTTTATATTTGTAAATTTATGCTCAATAAGACCGGTATGTGGAGCAAAGACTTAAGTTTTCTTTTCTTTTTTTTTTTTTATTAAAAATCTTAGAAATTTTGAGATTATTAATAGCAAGGTTTGCAATGTCGATGTTGCAAGACATGTCGTAAACTAGTAAGACCTGTGACATGTCGCAGACTAGTAAGACATGCGATATGTCGTGACATCGGGGGAAAAAAATAAACATTTATTTATGTTTTCATCATTTTATAATTTTTTCTTTAAAAAAATATAATTTTTCCCTCATGTTGCAGGGAAATGGGAAATCTGTGACTTCCCAAGGATTTCGTGTCGACACAGTCAAAATCGTCGACATGTCGGCGACATTGATCGTTCTTTTTTTTTTGGGTAGTGAAGTAGTTTAATACCAGATTGATATCGGGCTTAATATTGCATGGGAGCTGCACAGATGTCTAATCGTGATGGTTGTCTACCAAATTGACTGTTTGGATTGGTCATCTCATCCTTATATGTGGGATTAGAAAAAAACACCTTTTTCAGCAAAGCGATGTGAAATGTGCAGTGGAGTGGAGTTGCAAGAGCTTTTCTGGTGCTTTGATGCCTAACGGAAGAAGATGAGGCTTCATTTTTATACAAACTTATACCATGTTATCATTTCTTTGGGGCATAGTTATAGGATGTCCTGTATTTCAGTTTGGTTTTATGAGAGGATCGATCTTTAATTGAAGTTCACCTTATCATATTTTGTTCCAAGAAGCTGATTTTCCTTTTTTATGGGATAGAAAATATTAGCCATGTTAAGATTTTAGATTCATTCTCTATCAAATTGTTTTATTGACAGAGTCTGTTATGTCTCCTTTAGTCACCCCTCCCATATGAAACCAATAAGGAGAGGAGATTACCGTTACATTTTTTAAGCTTTATGTTATGATTATACCAAATTTGATCACAATCTTTCATTTTTTTTAATGTTCTAGGATTATAGGTTCTTCAGTGGATGTGATATCTTAATTATTTTTGGCATGTATTATGTGATTTGCAGGATTGCAAAAGAACGTTTCCCACAACACTATGTTTGGGGGGTTCCTTGGGAGCTATTAGACGTTTGTTAAAAGGGCGTGGTGAGAATTTGTTGTAACATTACTACGTTTTCTTTTTAGTGTTTGCTCTTATGTTGAGCATGAATTCATCAGAGCATGTTGCTCTTTGCACATTTGCAATTTGCAGTTCTTTTGTTGTTACTTCAGGAATCTCGAGAAAATATGTCTTAAAAATTTCTGTAGTGTTTGTTACAGATGTCAATATTGTTGTATATGATTTTAAGCATCATAATTGTGTAAAGTTGGTATTTTATGTTTATGATTTATTGCCCTTAGCTATTGATCCCGATGAAAGTAGTTTTTATTCAAAAAGCCTTCCCTAACATTACAACACAGTTACCTTTTTATTTTTTACTCTTATTTTATTTTATCCTTATTTGGTGGTCAAATATCCATCCTTTTTTTTGTCCCATTCCAATGTAACTTGAGATTCTTTGAAGTGAAAAATGGTAGGCACTTGTATAACTCAAAGTAGCTGTGTGGGCTTGGAGAACATAAAATTTAGATTATCCCATGGTTAGATTGGATTGTGGCTTCAAATGGAGGAAGTGAATTACAGATATCTTATCAGCTTCTTTCTCTATTACTGTCAATGGATCTAGTTGGATTTTTCCCTGCAATTTCAAGGGGCCTTTATAACAAGGCAATGCCCTTAGTTCTTGTGGAAATATTACTTGTGATTATAGATGAAGTTGTGGAATTGGTTTCATGTCCAAAATAGGAAAAAATTGGTGAATATAGCAATTTCGCATAAAACAATGAAAATCTTGAAAAATTAGGAAAAAAATTGTTGAAATTTTAAAAAATGTTAGTAAACATTTCTACAAAAATAATCTACAATACTACGAACAATTTGTAGAACAAGTAATACATATATATAGAGTGGAAGTGCATGCTATTATGCATATGTGATGCACTAATTTTCGTAGTATTTTGAACTTAAAAACCTTTGTAATATTTAAATGCAACATAAATAATCATAAAAGCCAAATAAAATGTGAATGTTGCTGTAAACTGAGGTGTCCTTGATGAATATATAAAAAGAAACTACATTATCATAAAATCTAAACATAGTAATGTACTTAGGCCTGTCAATAGGTCGGATTCCGACCGAATTCTGATTTATCCGAACCCTATTCCAATAAATAAAAAACCCGAATATCCACATCCGAAGGATCATGTAATACATGATCTGAATTCGAGTTCGATTGAGAACTCGGAAATCCGAATCCGATTCGATCCGATAAGCTTTTGGCTTTTTCCCTTTAGCCCTTCATACTTTTAGATTTTAAATATTTATATTTAACTTATTTAATAGTTTTGGATATGGGTATATCTGAATTCGATCCGAATCTTACACTGAATCCAGACTTGTCGGATCCGGATTAGATTTGGATCATGATCCGATCCATTGATAGGCCTAAATCTACTTAGTAAACAAAAGGTTTTACATTCGATACTGTTGATGGTCATTTTTCGCAAGAATGGCATGTTAACATTATGCGATGATGTGGTGGCCCCAACATAATGTCATCACCATGTCATCAAGTTGGCATAAAATTGATCATTGAGAAAATGACACTTTTGATGGTTCGGCACAACCCTATCCGCTAGGTGACCCTGGCGTCCGAGCCCGAGATCCCTTTGAACCCCGTTCGACCCCTTCAGATCCTCTGGCAAAGATCGTAGATGGATCCAGGACGAACAAATTGCTCAGAGAAGCCAAAACCGACATGATGGGGTCTCATCGAGACCCTAGTTTTGTTGGGCTGGGTTAGGCGCTCAACCCTGACAGGGCTCTCGTCAGAACCTCGCCCACTTTGACAGGTTCATGTTGACGGGGTATCGATCGAACTTTGGGAGTTGGGATCATAATTTTGTCCCCCAATGGTGAAAGTCACGAGTATGCTTTTCAGCTATATTACCCCTGTACCAATAACCAGGTCGAGTATGAAGCCCTGATAATAGGAAAGCAGTCTTCGGGCTAGATTAATCTAAACGGCATCACTAAGAGCTTATAATGCCCGTACCTTTTTCTGAAAGCAGTCTTTGGTATGTCTTCCTCTTTTATTCTCAACTGATGATATCCCGACCTAAGGTCAATCTTTGAGAAGAACTTTGCTCCCTTCAACTGATCAAACAAATCTTTGACTCTTGGCAATAGATATTTGTTTTTCACTGTGACCTGTTTCAATTGTCTATAATCTATACACATGCTTAGGGATCCATCCTTAATTCTTTACAAATAAGACCGGAGCTCCCCAAGGTGATGAGCTAGGTATGATAAAAACCTAATTTGAGTACTTATCCAACTGAACCTTCAGTTCCTTCAATTCTGTAGGCGCCATGCGATACATAGGTAACGCGATAGGAGTGGCACCCCTTCTTGGAGGTAAACCAGGTATGTCTTGGAAAATGTCTCCAAATTAATTTACTACCGATATCAATTCAAAACTCTTCGTCTCCCCAACTGACCACAATTCTAGGATTTCCAAATGAGTAGACATCCCCATCTGAAGTCCCTTAAGTTTCATTGTAGGACCTCCAAGAACCACAAAGGAAATAATGACACGGTTATGACATTCTATCTGCACATGATATGCAGCCAGCCAATCCATTGCCAAAAATGATGTCAAACTCCTTCATGTCTAAAACAATTAGATCAATAGGTAATGTAGTCTCGCCTATCACCACTAGACAATACTTACACACCCTCCCTAAATAAACTGAACCTCCTATTGGATTCTCAATGAGAAGACTCTTTCCAAGCATATCCAATGTCAGACCCAAGCATTCATCAAATGAACAAGAAATGAATGAATGTGATGCTCCGGTGTCAAACAATACACATGCTGGTGTGTGGAAAATCAGAATAATACCTTCCATCACTGCCCCCTGATTCTAACCTCTTTCCTCCCTTTGTTTAACTGCGTACACACGACCTTGACGTTGCTGCTACTGCTGAGGTACTGCAGGTCTAGCCCCTTTCTGTTGCTGCTGAGGCATTAGGTCGCTGGTTAGGAGGTGCATGCCACGGCATCTGTTGCTGATATTGAGGTCTAGGCACAAACTGCCGAGGATGGAAAGGTGGTCTCTGTTGTGGATAAGTTTGCTGCATCTGAGGTTTTTGAGGTAGTCTGCACTCTCTGCGAACATGTCCCTCTTTCCCGTAGTTAAAGCAATGCCTCGAGAATGATGGAAAAGAATGAGACATTTGGTACATCTTGCTTCCTCCTGAGTTCTCTGCCTCTTCTGCTGCTCTTGTCCTCGATAATGATAAGTTGAGTTCTGAGGTCTATCCCTCCTTTTCTCTGTCTTCTTCTGCTCTCTGTACTTCTGTAATTCAATACCGTCTTTCTTCACTTTTCTTGCACAGTCAATCGCTTCAAAGTGCCGGGTGAATTCACTAGTAACCAGCCTATTCTTGATATTCGGCCTTAATCCACTCTCAAAATGAAAAGGATTTCTTCTCCTTATCCACTACGAATGGAGCAAACTGTAACAGCTCGGAGAACTTTGTTTCACACTCGGCTACTGACATGTAACCTTGTTCCGACTTCATAAATTCTAACTCCTTTCTAATACTTATAAGGAAGTATTTCTCATAGAGCAAAGCTTTGAACTATCCCCAGTTCACTTCTCCATCTCCCAGAACTTCCAGAGTCATCTTCCACCACCTCCTGGCTTCACCTTCTAACATAATGACAACAAATCTAACCTTCTCTTCCTCTCCACACACTAAGGCTTCAAAGATGTGCTCCAGCTGGTCAACCCATCCTTGTGCCTCCATAGGGTCTATTGTTCCCTTGAAGACTATAGGACCCAAATTCTTAAATTTCTCTAAGAGTCGGTTAGGCTGTTGAATAGGTTGAGGCATACCCTGAACTTGATCTTGCATCTACCTCATCATATTAGCTACGTTCCCCAAAGCTCTATAGACTTCGGCCAGTTGGGTATTTTGATCACCTCCTCCTCCTGATGAACTAGCACCGGCCTGATTACTTCTCCTACCTCCAACTATTCTGAAAGTGGAAGGTAGAGGTAAGACTCAAGAAATCATTACAAAAATCATTCAATGGATACATCACTTAGCATGATATGTTAGCCAAACACCCGTGCTCAAGTGTAAACAAAGAAAAATTTATAAATTTAAAACCATGCTCTGATACCATTTTGTCACATCCCAACTCTAGGGTACACTTCTCAAGGTACCCTAAATGATTGTGAATGAGACTTTCAACACTCTCCTAGGGATGGATATGCCAACATGAAACATGATCATAAAATACAATTAGATAACATCGGAAACATAATAATATAGTCGTAAAGAAGATCATTAAACAATGCACAAAAGTGACTCACATATAGTATATGAGCTAGCACAAGTAAGATAAACGAGTATTAAATACCATCTTCCCGTGAGGTGGTCAAAGTACTAAAGTAAATTTTGAAATAAAGATAATGTTTACAATCCAACTGAAATAAGTCATTGTTCTTTCAGTTTCAGTCAAAGATGACTCCATCGCTACATGCCATGTCCATGCCATAGGCCCATAGTAGGACCATCAAAAAGTCACCAGCTTTATGTTTCACCTGAAAATGTTATGCTTAAAAGCATGAGATACACTATCCTAGTAAGAACGGATATTGTGAATCCTTTTAAGAATGGAATAATGATAAAATCCACTTTCCATCGGTAACATGATACCAGAATTAGGACAATAGAATGAGTGTCATGAAATGAATGATATGTATGAAGCTTCATTCAGTTAGGATGCAATGACATGGATTCAAACATAAACCATTATTCACATATAATGGCACACACACCAACATGATTGCAATGCATGCTGTTTGGCATTCGTATAGTGTATGTTCATGCTAGATCCACTATTAACTCCATAGGTGTCTTAACGAACCACCTGGGCCACCAATGGCATTCGGATTTTCAAGCATTCTACTAGTAATTCGTAATTTTAAGGCCTCTCAACCCATGGGCATCATGTCCCAATATCTCTTTTTGATCACGGGATTAAGACCAAGGCGTCACAAAGACTCTTCCACCAGAAAGGTACTGTAACTTCGGCAGCTCCATCAGTCTGCCGACGCCGTACGAAAACCCAGAATTTTGGGGATTTCTCCTCCTTGGCATTCAATCTCTCCAAACCAAATATAAATAGTATTATCATTCCTTCCATATCAAAACTCATCACATATCTCAATTAAATATCATAATAATCATTCAAATACAACTATTATGCAAATCAAACAAGTTTATCATATCTAAACACTTTTAAGCATATAACCGTAGGATTTTCATTTAAACTACTAGAATTCATGCTTTTAATCACATATGCTTCATATCAAATCAAAACCTAAATCTAATACCCACCAAAGTAGATCATAGAGCTAAACCACTCAAAAACAAACCCACAACACTGTACTTACCTTGTTCTTATCCTATAGTTCTTTTGAGGATGAAGGTTTACCATTTCTGGATCCTTTTATTGGGCACTGCATCAAATGCAATTTGGTTACATCTTGTTTATGAGCATATAGTCATACTTGCATGTCATAGTGTAAAGGATTGGCCAATCCTGGTCCAGATTGGCCGGTCCAACTCGGTATCGGCCATGGACGAGCCACGATCCCTGGCTGATCCCAAAAATCTGAAAAAGTCAACGACTTGGACCAATTCTGTACGGAATCGGCGAGTCAGACTGGATGATCCAAACTGGATCGTCCAGTCCAAATCTTAAAATAAAAATAAAAGCCAGCGCAGACTGCAGAGAAGTTTCGAGAGGGAGAGAGAGGCCATGTCTTTAAAAAAAACCTTGGAGAATTTTCATAGAGAGTGAAAACGAGCTGGATTTAGGAGAGAAATTTCAGAGTGAGAGACTTGGGAGAGAAGTTTTAGAGAGAGACTTAGCTATGCGATTCTTTCTCTTCTTCTTCTTCTTCTTCTTTTCTTGATGGTTTTCATTTCCGTGAATGCTGAGAAGTTTCGAGAGAGGCCACGCCTTTGTTTTAAAAAAAAACCTTGGAGAATTTTCAGAGAGAGAGCAAGTTGAATTTGGGGGAGAGAGAGAGAGAGAGAGAGAGAGAGAGAGACTTACCCGTGCGATTCTTTCTCTTCTTCTTCCTTCTTCTTTTTCATCCTTTCTTGATGGTTTTCATTTCCTTGAATGAATGGATTTCGTACAGCTAATGTTTCTGATTTTTTTTTTAAATTTTCGAGCCAATGTTTGGATCGGCCGATCCTGAGTTGGATAGGCGATCCAACTTGGTATCGGACCGGGACGATCCTCGATCCGATACCGAGTTTAAACACTGGCTTAAAAGTGAACCTTTAGTAAGATCCAATTATTTGCTGTTGGGGAGGTAGTTAATCTTGATCATCTCGGTTCCATCTTGGGTTGTAAGCAAGGTTGTCAAATTGTGAATCGAATCGAAAATTGTTAGGGGCCACCTAGAAACGAATCGTAATTTTGAATCGTAGATCCTAAGATTCATAATCTTTTTTGTAGAAATAGGGTTTGGGGTTTAGGTTCTGGGATTTCTCTTAGGAAAAGGGTCCTTTTGTTGTAAAAATAATTAAGCTGTGTTGTTTATGTATATTTAGTTGTTTTGGAGTACTATATTCCATATAGATAAGGATTAAACGAAAAAAAGAAGTTTTTTAGTTAAACATTTTTTTCGTGTTGCAAAATCAAATCGTTTGACTCGTATGGATCGTACAATTAAATCGTAAGATTCACTATATAAACCTCACAAATTGTAAGTTTCAAATATAAGCCGATTTTTTCACTAATTTGAATCGATCTAGGGTCAAATCGAATCGAATCGAATCGTAAGATTTTAACAATAGAGGTTGTAGGGGGTACTTTACCAACTACGTATTTGGGAATCCCATTGGGTGCCCTCTATAAGCATACAGCTTCATGGAATAAAATCATAGACAGAACTAAAAAGAAACGGGCCTCATGGAAATCCAAGTATCTTTCTAAAAGCTGAAAATCACTTTAATTCGAGAGCCATTATTTAACCTACCTACTTAAATCAATGGTTCAAAATATTGAACCGAGGTAAGAGTTTTGGTCCTTCAAAAAATAGAAACTATCTGAAAATGTATCGATAGCTTGGAAACACGATAATCAAAGAGTTCAGACCCATTAGCTTGGTCAGAATCTTATATTAAAGTTGTCTAAACTTTTTGGCAAACAGATTGAAGAGAGTGCTGGCATCGATTAACTCTCAGTCATAAAGTGCTTTCATTGGTAATAGACAAATTCTGGATGGTACACTAATAGGTAATGAATGTGTTGACTCACTGGCTAGAAGTGGGGAGAATTGAGTGATTTGTAAACTTAACATGGAAAAAGCAGACGACCATGTTACTGGATTTCTTTATTTACCTTCTAGAAAGAATGGGATTTGGGGTGAAATGGAGGAGTTGGATCAGAAGGTGTATACCCACTCCATACTTCTCGATCTTGGTAAATGGGGCTGCAACTGGATTCTTTAAAGCCAGTAGAGGGCTCAAACAAGGAGATCTACTCTCATCTTTCCTTTTCATTATCGTACTAGAGGCATTTAGCAGGTTGATGCAAAAGGGGACCCATGCGGGCTTGATAGAGGGTTTTAAGATGGGGAGTGAGGGACCTGAGATTTCTCATCTTCAGTTTGTTGATGATATTATCATCTTTTGTAGAGCAATCTTAATTACAAATTGCAACCTGAAGATGTATCTTACTATAGAGGGTTTTAAGATGGGGAATGAGGGACCTGAGATTTCTCATCTTCAGTTTGTTGATGATATTATCATCTTTTGTAGAGCAATCTTAATTACAAATTGCAACCTGAAGATGTATCTTACTATGTTTCGAAGCTTAAAGATTAATCTGAATAAGAGTGTATTGTTTCAGATTGGAGAGGAAGAGCTAGAGCATCTTAGAGGCATTTTGGGTTGCAGATCCGGCTCATGCAGTGACATAGTAGGGCGTTAGAAGTTTCAGCCTCCCACAACCTTCTTCAATATTGATTGCATTTATTTAAAAGTTGATGTTAATGGCTGCTCCACAGGCAATCTGGCCTTTGGTTTCTGAGTGATTATTAGAGACTATGAAGGAAGGATTAATCATGTCTACTACGGTCTTACTAGGAGGGAGTTATAGGACAGTGAGCTATTTGTTTTATTGTAGGGTTGAAGATAATGTATGAGTTTTGGACTCAACAATGTCATTGTAGAGTGAACGCTTCAAATATCATTAAATTGAGTGAGGAGGAGCTATGTGGACCTTGGGGACTAGCTGCCCATTGTCTCAAGGAAATAGTGAATCTTTCAGTTGGGTGGGTGCCCTAGTCAAGGTTTTGTAGTCAGTACAGCCAGTGGATCACGTTTGAGTGGTTGACATTCCAATTGTGATCTTGAGAGATGCTAGCCACAAGTGCCTTCTGTCATGTGATTATTCAGGTGCACTGGATCCTTGACTTGTCGATCTCACTAGTCAAATTGGCAATCTGTTGAGTGAACCCAAGTTAAAAAAAAGTAAAAAATTTATGTTTATCCTATTTTTTTTTAAATTTCTTACAAGAAAGATGTTTGATTTAGGGAATATTTTTCTGCCATGTGGTAAGTGCCTTTGGGGCTGAAACTTTGTATGGTATGTGGGGCTATGTGAAAGAGCACATGAACATGTGGGGTTTGCCAAATGTTGATATATATATTTTTTTTCATATTTTCTAATCTTTTTTAAAATTACAATATTTAGAGAATGGTTTTCTGCTATGTGGCATATGCCTTTGGGCTGAAACTTAGTATGTGAAATGGGGTCATGTGAAAACAGACAGGCAAATTTGGTTTACCAAATAATCAAACAACGTGTAAAACGGTGATGCATCATGTTACCAACTCCTGTCTGTTTTCCATGTAAACCTACCTAGAAATTGGGGGATCTCAAATTGATACTATAAATGCAAGGAAGCAGAATTGGTTGCACCTCTTCTAGCTCATCATGTTGTTTATTTCAAAACGTATGCCCAGCTGCTGTTTGTTGGGCGTTATGGACGGAGAAGAGTGATCATGCGTTTGATGGTAAATAGCTGAGTGTTGATGCTGTCTCTTGAAGGACTCTTCCATTGCTATTTTTATGGGCTGTCAACCTTCCTGAGTTCAGGGATATGTCCTCATGTTTTTATTGAATTGGGGTCTTTTATAGGAGGGTGAACCTTGACTCTATCATATTGTATACGAATTACGTATGAATGAGGTGGTAGGGACTTTTTTATACCTTTTTTTTTGTAACTCCTATCCTTTATGTAGGGTTGTAAATGAGCTGAGCCGAGCTTTGCCCTGTTTGGCTCGGGCTCGTAAACCTTGTGCAACGCTTGGGCTTGGCTTAGGCTCGTTAAAAAATTTTGGGCTCAGGCTCCGCTTGCAAAAGCTCGGCTCGTAGAAAGCTAAACTCGCAAAAAAAGTTTAGCTTAGTACAAATGATATAATATTTTAACATGTATGTTTAATATTAATAAATGATATTAGATATAGAAATATGAATGCATAATCTCATATAGAAACCGAGCTTAGCCTACTTAAGCTCGGCTCAAGCTTATTAAGATAATGAGTTTTTTTTTTTTTCGGGTTAGGGCTCAGCTCATGAGCCTAGTTCTAGGGTTCAAGCTTGGCTCATACGAGCCCTAGCCTGAACCGAGCTAGCTTGGCTCATTGACAGCCCTACTTTATATATATTATTACAATATACATTGAATCCTGTGAATCATGTGAAAGTAGGATGCTCCAAATTCGGTCAAAGAGGTTTATAAAACACTCTTGGTGGAAAAAAATGTGAGTGAAAGATCCCACTGAATTGAATTTGGTCCTTTTATTATTAATGATATAATATTTTAACATGTATGTTTAATATTAATATATGATATGTATAATCTAATATACAAACCGAGCCTGGCCTACCTAAGCTTGGCTCAAGCTCGTTAAGATAATGGGCTTTTTTTGGGGCTCAGGCTCAGCTTGCGAGCCTAGTTATAGAGCTCAAGCTCGACTCATTCGAGCCGAGCCCCATCCTAAGCCGAGCTAACTTGGCTGATTGACAGCCCTACTTTACATATATTAATACAATATACATTTACAGTTTAATAGATATTTATAATTAAATGAGTTATATATTTTTATTTAGGAACCATGTAAATTGAAACCACTGTTTACTAATTTTATCCCATCAGTGGGATCCACACCAGAAAATGGGGCAAACCTGATTATTAATTGCCCAGCAAAAATGTGCCTGTTGCTAGTATTTCTTGATCTTTCTAGGATTTGTACTTTTTCCTTATTTTATGAATATTACTACTTTTAGTTAACATTCAAAAAGTTAAAATAATATTCCTTCGAGTCAAAATTGGTTTTGGAAATAAGATGATAACAAAAGTTACAACACTGAACTTATAGTTTTACTGAAGAATTTTATATTGCAAGTTAGTAACTACTATCTGAATAACTTGGATGTTTTGGCAGCATGCAGTGACTTCTCTTAACTCCGTGTTTGACTAGCTATGCCTGTCATCATACACCCATTGGGTGCTCAGAAAGTCGATTAACTAGTTTCTACTTTGTATGAATCTGTAGACACGTTCTCATTGTTTCTTTGTGTCAGCAACACGAATCCTGGTCTGTGGTTCTAGCATGTTGAAAATCATATGTTTGGAAATATTTAGCCATTGCTCCTAATGGCATAATGATCATAACTAGTGGTTTTCAGTTCGCACCCATTTGACACTAGCATTTCTTTTTTGAGTAAATATTCGGTGTTTACTGTGATTATTAATTGATGGTGAGCTCAATTTGGTCAGCTGCGCGAGCTGGAGAGAGGTGTGGATATTCTTGTCGCAACTCCTGGACGATTAGTAGATTTGCTTGAGAGGGCTAGAGTTTCATTGCAGATGATAAGGCATTTAGCTCTGGACGAGGCAGATCGAATGCTTGATATGGGTTTTGAGCCTCAAATTAGAAAGATTGTGGAGCAGATGGACATGCCTCCACGAGGAGTAAGACAGACACTGCTGTTCAGCGCTACTTTTCCAAAAGAGATACAGGTTTGTTTTAACCGTCTGGAAATTCTCTTTGGTTTGCATATAATTTCTTACAATTGTTGCTCGTGGTTATTTGGCTTTCCCTTAGCTTTGATGGAGAGTATACAGAAACTCTTACGTAGATCATCTTTTGTTCTCATTGAATGTCATATATTGGTTGTTTGTAGCCATTGGCCTTTTTCTTTGCTTTACTGGAGTATGGGAAAGCACTAGCTTCTATTTCTACTAGAAGACCTATAAAATATTCACATGGTTTAGAAGAATAAATTGTTATAGTGTGCTAGAAGTCACCTAAGATTTTTTCCATGGTTCACAGCATACGTTACGAGTGTAACTCGACTAGGTTATATTAAGTGGAACTAATGCTCCTATTCCCGTGGGGTCCGGTTCTAACGATGAGAACTTTATCTGCTATACCTTTTCTGAATAGTGTGACGTTCGTTTTTGAGTCCCTAGTTGACTCAAACCCAAGTCTCTAATACAACCTCAAAGAGGCCTTACAAAATGTGGCAGTAGTCAACTTCTCCCATACGTTAATTTATATATTGTTGTCAGTTGCTATTTTAGTTTCTTGCATTTGCGCTTATACATAATGAAGGAGAATGGTCTAGTTAGTTAGGTAATGAAAGTATGCATATGATTAATTATTCGATAGTCTAGCTGCTTGCCTGGTGGTGATCAGTCCGATTGCTTTTATGGAGCTCAGGTCAAGGCTGCCACTGGGCTCTAAAGACAGATCAAAGAAGAGTGGGGAACCTGTTACCGGTTTTCAGAGTTTTTCATCAGGAAGTAGTTTCACGCCATGGACTGACATTGGCTCATCCCTGGGGTTGGCAGGTCAGACAGACATTGTACTTAGGTGGCCTTTTAGGGTTCTAGCTAGAAAGAGTAGGGTAGTCTTATTTTTGGAGCAGTTGTACTGTTTTTGGTCTGCTTTGTTCCTTTCCTTCTTGTATCTCAATTCTTCTTTCTAGTAAAACTTTGTAATTTGTTAGAAAAATATTTCTATCTGGCTGACATTGTTTTTGTTTAAAATTTCTGGCTGGTACAGAGATTGGCCTCTGACTTTCTTTCGAACTACATCTTTCTAGCTGTTGGAAGGGTTGGTTCAAGTACTGATTTGATTGTCCAGAGAGTTGAATTTGTTCACGAGTCTGACAAAAGAAGCCACCTCATGGACCTCCTTCATGCACAAAGGGCAAATGGTACTCACGGCAAGGTAATACTGGAAGACCACAACTCAATATAATATATGCTATGTATTTGTTACTAGTTTTTCCTGAAGGTGTTGGACGTTTTAAATGTTAATTTTACCGTTTAGTTTTCTAGTTGCTATTGATTTAAATCCCATGGTTGCACATCACCTGGCTTTGTAGTGATTATATTTTTTGTTATTGATTTGCAGCAAGCTCTGACTTTAGTTTTTGTGGAGACGAAGAAGGGTGCTGATTCATTGGAACACTGGCTATGTATTAATGGTTTTCCTGCAACTACTATTCATGGTGATAGAACACAGCAGGTAAGTTGGATCTAGTGTTTGATGTTCTCATGTCTATGCTTACTGCCCCCTCTGCTGTATATGTTTAGCTATTTGTGAATCTTCAATCTTGGCATAAGGTATTGATGTATGATTGAGTGGTTAGTGCTACGCGGACTAAATGGGGTTGGTGACAGGAATCCTGTTGTACTATTCCAACCTTTCAAAACAATGTTCAGAATCCATGATATAGGGTATCTAATAAAATTCTACATTGGCCTTTTCTTCATTTACCTGGGTTTGGATCAGGAATGCAAAACAATATTGGCCGAGTAATATGAATTGATGGTCAAATAACAAAGTTCATTGCTGCTATACCAGATCCTGAAAATATCAGATAACTAAGAATATCCACTGTTCATACACCAATAAAAAAGACTGAGTACTCAATATTAAGAAATTTAAGATAGTCAAGGTTTGGTGGATGGTTTTTCAATGGAAAGTTGAGCTCCTTGTGTATCTCACCTTCAGTTCGTGGATGATAATCTCATCTTTGTGGCGATTCTCACTTCCAGCTGAGAGAGCTTAAATAGTTCCTTTTATGCTTTGATGTGGTATTGGGTTTAAAGATTAGTCTTGTGAAGCTATTTGGAATTGTGAAGGTACATAATTTGGATTTGTTGCAGATCAACTTGGGATGTAGGGTTGGAAATCTTCCCACAACATATTTGGCATCTTCTAGGGTGCTAAATACAATGCTACTTCTGTTTGGGAACCAATAGTTGAAAAGATGGAGAAGCAATTGACCTCATGTAAGAGCCACTACCTTTCCAAAGGAGGGAAAATTACTGTTATCGGGAGTGCACTTTGTAACCTTCCCACATACTTTTTAATTTTTATCCATTATTAAAATCCCAATAGTCGCTGTTGGACGGTATTCATTTTGACTCGGTTTCTCCCCAAGATAGTGAATCCCTTGAGAAGGACATGTTGGTGTTGGCTGTTATTAATGAGCTCAAGGGAGATAAGGCGCTGGGTCCTGATGGCTTCTCTCTTACTTTTTTTTTTTTTAAATGTTAGGAGGTGATTAAAGTGGAGCTGATGGTCGCTGTTACTGAATTTTTTCATAAATCTGTTTGTGTTAGAAGCGCTAATGCAACTTTCATCTCCTTGATCCCCAAGAAGGAGGAAGCGTTTAATATCAAGGACTTTCGGCCCATTAGCTTGGTGAGTATTATATAATTCTATCCAAGTTTCTTGCTAATAGGTTGAAGAAAGTGCTCCCGAAGATCATTTCTCAAGCTCAAAGCGCATTTGTTGGGGGGAGGCAAATTTAGATGAGGTTCTTGTTGCTAATGAATGTTTGGATTCTCAGATTAGAGGAGGTTCCCAAGGTTTGATTTGTAAATGGGACATGGAGAAAATCTATGACCACGTCAATTGGGACTTAGATGAGGTTTGTTTAGATTCTCAGATTAGAGGAGGTTCCCAAGGCAGATTTAGATGAGGTTTGTTTGGATTCTCAGATTAGAGGAGGTTGGTTGATTCAGTTAGTATTCCTCGATTGGGTGCACTGCAATTTCAGGAATGGGGTTTTGGGTTGATTGGTAGAGCAGGCCCAAGATGCGATCAAGGGCTGTGGATTGTGGTGTTTGGTGTTCCGCTTATCTGTCCTTGTTTAGGGCGCCTAGTAGGATTGTTAGGAGCTTGGAGAGGCTATAGAGAGAATTTTTGTGGGAGGTGGGAGGTCATAGGAAGTATCATTTGGTTAAGTGGGAGCAGGTTTGTCAAGAGAGAGAAATGGGAGGTCTCAACTTGGGGAATATTGTATGTCGTAACTCTGCTTTATTGGGAAAATGGCTATGGAGATTTAGTCAGGAAAGTGATGCACTATGGCGGAAAGTTGGTTCATAGCAAATTCGGCGGACATTCTAATGGTTGGGACTGCAATCCTTGTTAGATGTACCAGTGCCAGTATCTGGAGAGAAGTATTTCTTCTTACTCCGGTCTTTTCTAGTTTTATTCGTTTCAGCGTTGGGGATGGTTGTAGGATCCGATTCTGGTATGACTTATGGTGGGGGGGAGTCCATTCTTGCTGTCCGATATGCTCGTCTTTTCAGGGTGGTTGTTGCTAGGGATGCTCGTGTCTGAAGTTTTATCATGGTCAGACTTGGGTCTAGTTTGGAATCTTATGTTTCGTAGGGACCTGCGTCCTTCAGAATTAGCCGTTCTTGGGGCTTGCTTCGTTGATTTGGGGGACGTTTTTATTGGCCCCGATTGCAGAGATTGCAAGATTTGGAGTCCTTGTAGTAGCGGTGCTTTTTCTGTGGGGTCTTTCTTCTCGGTTATCCGGCCTCAACTTGCCCCTATTTCTTTCCCTCATTGTTGTGTCTGGAGATCCTTTATTCCTACCAGAGTTGAGGCTTTTGTTTGGGCTGTTATTCTTCATAGGATTAACACTTGTGATCTTCTACAGAGAAGATGGCCGACTCGTATGCTTTCACCTCATATGTGCTATATGTGTTGGAACTGTGGGGAGTCGGTTAACCGTCTCTTTTTGCATTGCTTAGTGGCCAGAGAGGTATGGATGTTCTTCTTGCGCTGGATCGGGGTTTGGTGGGTGATGCCTGCAAAGATCAATGAGTGTCTGATCCAGTGGAGGTTCCTAGGACTTTGAGAGATAGGACGATTAATGTATCAGGGGGTGTGGCATGCGACACTTTGGACTTTATGGGGTGAAATGAATCTGAGAGTATTTGAGGATAGGACCGGATCCACCAATATGATTATTGGCTCCATTTTATATCTTGTATGCTCATGGATGGTGGTCTTTCCTGCTTTTAGAGGGTTTTCTATGTCCGATCTACTGGTAGGATGGTCGGAGGTGGCTAGGTCATCCCTATATTCGGAGCAGAGGGTGACTAGGTGGCAACCACCTGTGGAGGGGGGGTTGTTAAGGTGAATTT
Source organism: Pachysandra terminalis (assembly GCA_031762675.1). NCBI lineage: Eukaryota > Viridiplantae > Streptophyta > Magnoliopsida > Buxales > Buxaceae > Pachysandra > Pachysandra terminalis. The sequence goes on from JAUPMG010000013.1 coordinate 1,030,694, forward strand.
TGATGGCTCTTCCTTGGGTAATCCAGGGCCCCCAGGTATAGGCGAAGTGTTCAGAGACCATTATGGGCAGGTTCTTCATGCTTTTTTTGGACCAGTCGGGTTAGGTGATTCTTCGAGGGCCGAGATGTTGGCTATTATCACTGGAGTTGGGGAGGCAGTCAGGATGGGTTAGAGTTAGGTGGTGGTTGAGGGGGATTCTGCCTCAGTATTATCTTGGATGTCGGGTTCAGTGTGCTGTCCTTAGAGATTTTTTCACTTAGTCAGATTGGCTAGGCATTTAGGAGAGTTGATTCATGGTTCCTTTACACATTTTCCTAGAGGTGGTAATGTCATGACCGATCATCTGGCCAAAGGCGGGGTATGTAGGGAGACTTTATTAGTGGGCTTCCCGACAACAGAGATGATGGCAGACGGAGGATGACAGAGTTATGGGAGAGGTTCTTAGTCAGCATACTATTATGCCTATGCTTGTTTTCTTTGCTTTCATTTTGTCTTTGGCCTTGGTCTAGGTGCTCAACTTGAGAGCCTGGCCTTTTATTTTGTACTGCTGTTTTCATTCTCATTTTAATATATTGCTGGTTATTCATCAAAAAAATAAAATAAAAAAATAAAGCTTTGTTAGGGAAATGGTGTGGAGGTTTGGGGAAGAAGAGGGAAGTCTTTGGAGACAAGTTATTGATCAGAAATCTGGATGTCGTTCGGGAGGGTGGGAGGTGGAGCTCATTAGATCTTCGTACGGGGTAAGTTTGTAGAAGGCTATTGGGTCGGTTTCTAAGTATTTTAGGGATGGCATTCATTTTAGGGTGGGTCGGGGAAATCGGTTGAAGTTTTGGGAAGATAGATGGTGTGTTGATGTTCCTTTTGCCCTTAAATATAGAGATCTGTTTTCAGTTACTGGGAGTAAAGGGGATTGGTTTGGCAACATTGTTCATAGAAATGAGAATGGCGTTGGGTGGAATCTAAGGTTTAGAAGAGCATTGTTTGATAGGGAGGTGAAATTGGCTGATGCTTTCTTGGCGGAGTTGGATGGTGTTAAGCTTGTTGACAGTCCTGATAGAAGGTGTTGGGTTGGGAAAGAGGATGGGTCCTTTTCGGTGAAGTCTCTTTTTGAGGTGATCTTTCCTCAGCCTTTTGATGGTGCATCAGTTACTTTGATTTGGAAGGCATCTTGTCCTTATAAAGTGTCTTTTTTGTTTGGCTGGCGACTCACGACAAGATCTTAACGACTGATCATCTCATATCCAGAAATTGGATTATTCCTAATAGGTGCAGCATGTGCAAGAAGGCGGCTGAATCTGTTAACCATCTTCTTCTGCATTGTGAGACGGCTAAGGAACTGTGGTCTTTCTTTTTGAGCGGCTTTGGTGTTGTGTGGGTTATGCCGGGGAACCTGAGATCTCTTCTATCGGTTTGGGGTTGGAGGAGGAAGAAGTCTAGGAAGGGATATTCTTTGGAACTTATGTCCCCATGTCATCTGTTGGTCTATTTGGAAAGAAAGAAACTGCAGAATTTTTTAGGGTAAGGAGGTGTCTGTTGGAGAGCTTTGTAGGAAAGTGGTGGCTCTTCTCTTTCAGTGGGCAAAATCTTTTCCAGAATTTTCTGATATTGTCTTTGCAGATTTTGTGAATAGGTGGGGGGAGTTTTAATAGTCAGGGATTGAGTCTTCTCTTTTCATTTGTATTGGAGGGTGGACATCCTGTGGGGTGTTTTTACTTGTATATGCTAATTTTGGTCTGTAAATTTTCTCACATTTATTAAAAAAGAAATCCCAATAGCAGTTGCCAACATTGTTGAAAGACACAAAGAGACTTTCTTTGGTATGGAACGAGTGAAGAGCACAAATATCATCTTGTGAAGTAGGATTCCATATGTAGAACAGCAGTCGAGGGTGGATGGGGGTTGAGACACATTGAAATTTTCAATAAAGCATTATTAGGCAAGTTGGAGGTTCGGGGAGGCAAGGGACAATCTGTGGAGACAAATCATAGCATCTAGGTATGGGAGCAACATTGGAGGTTGGGATTCCAATATCCCATTCTGCTCAAGGGGCCATATGGGTTGGCTTTTGGAAGGCCATCTTTGGCGTCTCCCCCCTGTTTTTTTTTTTTTTTCGCAATTCAGTTTTGGGAGATGTGATGGGGTCAGATTCTGGGAGGAGCTTTGGACGTTGATATTCGATTCTTATATTGCTTCCTCGATTTGTGCGTGGTGGTGGTGGCCAATAGGGGTGCATGGGTTAATGAATGCTACTCTAGAGGAATTGGGAGACTCCTTGGGATGTTTCTTTGAGGCGCCCTTTGTTTGAGAGAGAGATGGTCTGTATGGTCCTGTTGTTATCCTCTTATCCCGCCATTCATTGTGGGAGAGGCTGAATATGGGCCTACATAGAATTGGGATAAGGGTATGCATCAATCAGTGCTGAACAGTACTGACCAGACCCTATACTTTGTGCAGATCTTCGAGAATATTATTAGATAACCTTAAGAAAAAGATTTTTCTTCTCTCTCTCTCTCTCTCTCTCTCTCTCCTCTTCTTGTTGGTCTCTTGGGTTGTGGCCTGGAAATTGGCTTGTTTTTAAGTGTTAGCCCATAGGCAGTGAAATGTTGGTTTTAACAATGAAAATATAGGTAGAAAGCTGGTACTGGCAGGAACCCCTTTTTTTTGGGCTACTTCTTTACAGTTATAAAATACACCCCTCCTAAATTATTTTTTATAGCTAATGAGAACTTCCATTAGAAAAAAGGAGAAAGCTAGATATACATAATTGGCATGGTTTAAAATATCGTGTTGATATGGTCAATACGTATCGTGTATCGATCGATATGGTACAATACACAACATTACGATATGATACGTATCTTTTTATAGTGTATCGGTCAATACATTACTGATACGGTTGATACAGTCTCGGTACTGCCATGATACTATCTCGATATGCTGGATACTAATAAAAAAAGACGATGAAAACTCATTAAGGATGACAAAACGAAAAAATAAATAAAAATAGACCCTTAAATTACTAACCTAATTTTAAAAAAGAACAAAGAAAAAGAAAATGGAAGGAAAAGAGAGAGAGAGAGAGAGAGAGAGAGAGAGAGAGAGAGAGACTATTGTTTGGTTGGGCTAATATTTTTTTTCTTATCCTTCTCCTTATCGTTCTTCTTCACCTTTCATTTGCTATTTTCCTTC
>JAUPMG010000013.1:1038501-1057201 GCA_031762675.1 Pachysandra terminalis
TTTTTTTAATCGTTAAAATATGTTTTTGGATCATTAAAGTGTATTAAAGTTCATAATACAATTTTTTTAATCGTTAAGATATGTTTTTGGATCATTAAAGTGTATTAAAGTTCATAATACAATTTTTTTAATCGTTAAAATATGTATTAACATTCACAGTACAATTTTATTTTGATATGTAAAGTGTATTAAAATTCGCTGTATAGATTTATTTTTTTTATCAGTAAAGTGTGTACAAACATTCACAGTACAAATTAATTTATTTTATTCGTAAAGCGTGTATAAACATTCACAATACAAATTTATTTATTTTTTATCAGTATAGTGTATATAAACATTCATAGTACAAATTTATTTAGTTTTGATAAATAAAGTGTGTATAAACATTCACAGTACAAATTTATTTATTTTTTATTAGCAAAGCGTGTATAAACATTCACAGTACAAATTTATTTTTTTGTATGTAAAGTGTGTATTAACATTCACTTTACTAATTAATTTTTTTATCAATAAAATATGCATAAATATTCACAATACAAATTTACTTTTTTTGATCTGTAAATTGTGTATTAACATTCACAATATAGATTTATTTATTTTTATCAGTAAAGTGTATAAACATTCACAACACAAATTTATTTTTTTTATCAAAAAAATTGTGTATTAACATTCACAGTACAAATTTATATCTTTTTTTTATCATTAAAGTGTGTATTAACATTCACACTACAAATTCATTTATTTTGTCAGTAAAGTGCGTATTAACATTCACTGTACAAATTCATTTTTTTTTTATCAAAAAAGTGTGTATTAACATTCACAGTACAAATTCATTTTTTTATGAGTAAAGTGTGACTTAATATTCCCAATACAAATTCATTTTTTTTGTCAGTCAACTATGTATTAACATTCACAGTAGAAATTCATTTTTTTTTTTATCAGTAAAATGTGTATTCACTGTACAAATTTATGTATTTTTTCTCAGTAAAAAGTGTATTAACATGCACAGTAGAAATTCATTTTTTTATTTGAAAAAGTGTTTATTAACATTATAGTACAAATTTATTTTTTTATCAGTAAAGTGTGTATTAACATTCACAGTACAAATTCATTTCTTTTATCAGTAAAGTGTATTTAGATTCACAATACAAATTCATTTTCTTTATTAGTAAAGAGTATTAATATTCACAGTACAATTTTTTTTTATATATATATAGTATATTAACATTCACAGTAGAAATTCATTTTTTTATCAGTAAATGTGTATTGACATTCACAGTACAAATTTATGTATTTTTTATCAGTAAAGTGTGTATTAACATTCACAGTACCAATTTACGTCTTTTCTTATCATTAAAGTGTGTATTAACATTAATAGCACAAATTATTATTTTTATCAGTAAATGAGTATCAACATTCACAATACAAATTCATTTTTTTTATCAGTAAAGTGTGTATTAACATTCACAGTAATTTGTTTTTTATAAGTAAAGTGTATTAACAATCATAGTGCAAATTTATTTTTTTTATCAGAAAAACTATGTATTAACATTCACAGTAAAGATTTAATTATTTTATTAGAAAATTTCTATATTAACGTTCACAGTACAAATTTATTATTTTTTTTTATCAATAAAGTATGTATTAACATTCATAGTATATATATATTTTTTTTTAGTAAAGTGTGTCTTAGCATTCACAGTACAAATTCATACCTAACTCTTAAGTTCATGTGCAACAACCTCCTTATTATTCTCCTCTTTATGCTTATAACAAAATTAATTACTTTCGAGAATTTTTTGATTATTAATTCTTACCATTGATTTACTTTTATTGTCACTAGCAGTCAGCCCGTGCGATGCACGAGCAAACAATGTAAAGTGATAAATAAATTATTAAAATAAATAAATATTATGAAGAAAAGAAAATATAGATCAATGATCAGTTTAAAAAAAAATCTAACAAAGGTGAAGGAGAATGTGAAGAGATATTAAGGTTGTAATCTCAAATTATAATGCATTGAGGAAAAAGAAAATATAAATTGTCAATATAACAAATGTCTGTTATTCAATTGCTTGTTATTTAAGCACAAAAAAAAGTGATAAAATTAAAGTGAATATATAGTACTAAGATGTCAATAGAAGGATACAAATACATTATTATATGATGCTTGAAATGAAAATATACCATAAGTTTATCACATACATGCTTTGTAATTTGTTCTTACTAGGTAAGTCAAATCAATATTACGCACTAAGATTCAAGTTAGGTAGTAAAAAACCTTAACCCAATTTGGATTTCATTGTTGTACTTCTGTATATCAAAAGAAATTGAGCTTTTTTTTTTTTCTCGTGCCTAATATATCATAGATGTTCAAGAGCCTATCACACATACATATGCGATAATAAAACATGAAACTAAGAGACTGTTATATAAGTTATATAAGTGAGGAGAGAGAGAGAGAGACAGAGAGAGAGAGAGAGAGAGAGAGAGAGAGAGATTAATTGGTAAAGAGAATTGTTTTATGAAAAATCAAAAGAATAGGGAACTCTTTTCTAAAATTGATAAAAAAATAATAATATGGAACCTTAGGAAAAGTATAAAATAAATTAAAATGATGTGTATGATCCCTTGTAAATCTATTTTACACCAACAAAATGAATGAGCATTCACCATGTTTGTTAATTAAAATTTAAATTTTTCTAATATAAAATATATTGAATGGTTGGTAACAATCTAATATTTGATGGGCCTGATATGGGACCACTCTCTTATTGGAACACGATAAAACATGAACTAATGAACACATAGGGTCCGATTCTTGGTATGTAAATACCCATTCCAAATTCAAACTTTCACCCATAAATGGACAATTTTACAGTTATCGACCGCTTTAACTAAATAACATAGTAAAAATGACTGGTATTTTTTTTAAAAAAAATAGTATTTTATTCATTACTAAAATAATAATAGTATAATATATAATTATTTATTATTAAAATATTTATGTGATCAAAAGCATCTCAGAAGTGTTCAAGGTCATTCTAAAATATTCTTACTCAAATAAAGATCTAGTATTTATTGAATACATTTGAAAAATTATGCAATTGTAGTTAGAGAATAGAAGTACGAAAAAAATAAGAGATAAAATGACAATCTAGACTTTTCTCTTTAGCAAAAATAGATGAATTTAAAGGTTTAAAAAAGTAAAATAATCAGGATTATAAGAAACCGCCAAATCAAAAGAGGAATGAAAATGAATTTTAAAGTTTTGAAAATAAAATAAAATTATAAAAAGCTGCAGTATCAGAGTTTATCTAAAGCGATAGAGGAAGAGATACATAAGTGAGCTTAACTGAAAAATGGTTAATATCACTTACAACCCTAACATTTCTAGCAACTATAGACACACCCCCTATATTTTTTTTGATATTCCACTTATACCACTTGAGCTTTTGTATGTAAAAACCATCCCTTTGCTAACTTTCCATCTTATCACCTGACGAAAAGTGCTAATGTCATTCTATTTTTATTTATTTTTTAATTTATGGACTATATGATTCTTGAATTAAAGACAAATACAAAAAATGACTTTTATACCATGTATTAAAGGTATAAACATTCCTTTTTTACCTCTTACTTATGTTAACCTTGCACTCTCTTTATAGATGATCATTTATGTATATATAACTTGGTAGATTTCAACTTAGCACTATGCTTATTAGAACAGGCTTTATCATGGGAACTTAAGAATAAATAAAAAAATCCCCAATGCCTACTTGATTGGATATTAATTCAGATTTTAATTACTTTATTAGTAAAAAAACGTAATAAAGTAAGAGGTAATCCAAAACGAACCAAACCGAATAGAGAACCTAAAACTGACATTGGTGAAGGATAATCCAAAATGAACCGAACCGAATAAAGAACCTAAAACCGAACCGAATAGAAAAGCTAAAACTGAACCGAAATGAAAGGAAAAACCTTAAGCCCAAACCAATCCAACAAAAATTGTAGTTTCAATTCAATTTGGGTTGGGTTAATTCGGGTTAATACAATTGTTTTTCGAATTCTGTTATATAACTAAAAGATCATATTTTATATATCATAGATAATATATTATATATCATATATAATACACACACATATCTATATATCTATAGACTATAATTCAATTTATTTGGTCTAGATTATATACGTTAGGGTTCACTTTTCAATTTGGTTTGATTTAACTGAGGCTTCAACTCAAAAAGCAAACCGATCTAATTTGATTCTATAATTTCGAAACAAAAACCAAACCAAACCAAATATCTAAAAACCCTTCATACGTTAGGGTTCGCTTTTCAATTCGGTTCGATTTAATTGAGGCTTCAACCCAAAAAGCAAACTGATCTAATTCGATTCTATAATTTCAAAACAAAAACCGAACCAAATATCTAGAAACCCTTCAAACAAAACCAAAATCAATTTGAATCGGTTCGGTTTAGAGTTTAACCGACTCAAGTTGCATTCCTAACAGGAGGTGTAAGTGAAATATAGAAAACTATAGGAAGATAAGTGAAAGAGAAATATGTGATTTGAAGAAAACAAATAGTGACCGAGAGACAGTTAACTTTTAACTTGCATTTGGTGCGGCCTTACAGGGTTTTAATGCATGTTGGTTACAATTTTATCTTCTTCTAATACGTTATATATATTTTTTTCTTTTTCAATTTCTCTCCGCAAATCCGAATGTTAATTATAAATAGTTTCGTGTATTAATGAGATTTTAATCTGCAAATGATTTAAGGAAGGTCTTTCGGCTCTACAAGAGAAGAGTGGCTCGAGCCCACATGCCATAGCGAAGTATATGGAACACCACAAGGTAGTACTTGGCAAATAACAAGAATATTTTGGACTTTCAGGCTCTCTCTTTGTTTCCTAGGAGAACCCAAAAACATAGAAAATAAATTAATTAACGAAAATTATTTTACATATTTTTTTTCTTCTTCAGATTTTGTTGCTGTTTGAACTTTCAAAGTTATTGAAAATGGAGTCGTATGCATGTAAGAGAGAGAGAGGGTCGGTGGGTTTTGCTACTGGATACATGGTTTTAAGGATTGGACTGGCAACTATTGTATCGTTAAGCTTTGGATCGGACCGGTCCAGTAACTGGATTGGCCGATCCAACCGATCTCTAGCTTTTTTTTTTTAATTATAAAATAAAAGATCCAACCGGTATCGACTTGGATCGGTCCGATACCGACCGGTGTCGGCCTGGATCGATCCGATACCAACCGGTGTTGGCCTGGATCGGTCCGATACAGACCGATATCTCCGGTCCAGCCGATCTAATTTATTTATTTTATTTTTAAAATAATGATCCAACTTTTGGATTGGCTGGTATCGCCGATCCGGATCGGGCTCGGCCCTAGCCGGTCCAATCCAGGATCCCGAGAATTAAAACCTTGACTGGATATTGACGATTGAGAGAGAGAGAGAGAGAGAGAGAGAGAGGGAAATTGGGAAAGAGGGAGATAGAGTCGTTGAGAGAGGCTTAAATTTTGAAAGGAAAAAAAACTAAGAGATAGAGTTTATGTTAGAGACAGAAAACAACTTCCACCAAAAAGTTTTGGAAGTTGTTTTTCATCTTTTTATCATTTTTAGTTGGAAAATATTTTTCTGAATTTTCAATTTTCTATTGAAACAAACATGTAAAATTTTGAAAATTTCAAAAAAATTTATTTTACGTCTATTTTCTTGCAAAAAAAAAAACAAAAACAAAACAGAGAGCCTCAATTGAAGAATTATCCAACTAAGGGAAAACTTATCAAGAAAATATCATGCAAAAGTGAACCCTAACGTATATAATCTAGACCAAATAAATTGAATTGGGCAAGAAAATATCATGCAAAAACAAGTTAACTCTTTAACATCTTTAAAAGATAAGAATTTTACAAACTTCTAAAGGTCATAAGTGCAATACTGCTCGTGCCATCCGCTAGTATATATTATTGTCTTTTGTGCTTTTTCATTCCCCATCTTTGGGGAAGGAAGGATGCATCAGCTTGACATTTGATGTAAATTTTATCAAAACAAGCCTTTTTACCCCTATAACCAGAGATTTATAATGTTTTTTTTTTTTGAGAGAGAGATCATACTGTATGATCTCTCTCTCTCTCTTTAAAAAAATAAACATTTAGTTTTGAGAAGATATATATATGATTTAGCATTTATTGCAATTAGAAGTTGGAAGTATAAGAAGATAATATCCCTCTTCAAGAAAATGTCAAGACATGCACAAGAAGTCAACATATTATTTGTACACAAAGCTATATAGAAGGTGGACTTTAGACTCAATTCTTGATAAAATAATAACATCAATTGAACGAGGAAACATGTAATTGACCGTCTAGTAAGAATCCCTATCGCTAACTACTGTTCCTTAGTTGCTTTCAAACAAACAACAGCAACAACATTAAAACTATCTAATTGTATGTAAACAAATCAAGGTTTAAACCCCTATGCACCAAGTATAGGGTTGTTTGGTCTTAGTTACATCACCCAACAAGACCAAGTTATGGAGTTTTTTTTCCCATGTGCACACTGAGTCAAATATATATATATATATATATATATGTAGGAGGTTTTGGAGAGAGAGAGAGACTCTTGACAAATGTAGATGATCCAAAAGAGCAAGTACATGTAGGACTGTTAATGAGCCGAGCTAGCTCGGCTCGGGCTCAGTTCATTTGAGCCGAGCTTGAGCTCTAAAATTAGGCTCGCGAGCCAAGCCTGAGCCCGAAAAAAAGCTCATTATTTTAACGAGCTTGACCCGAGCTTGGTTAGACTCAGCTTGGTTTGTATATGTGATTATATGTTCATATTCGTATATCTTATATTATGTATTAATATTAAACACACATGTTAACATATTATATTACATATAATAACAGTTATCAACTATAAAGTTAATACATTTGTATTAATCTAAGCTTTTTTATGACGTCAATTTTTTAGAAGTCGAATTTTTTGCGAGCTGAGCTTTTATGAGCCTGAGTCTGAGCCAAGTTGGGCAAAGCTTGGCTCGGCTCAATGCCTAAAAACTTTTAACAAGCCTGAGCAGAGCCTGAGCTTTGCTAGAGATTTACGAGCCTGAGCTGATCTGGGCAAAGCTCAGCTCGTTTACAGCCCTAAGTACATGTATATATACATTGTTTAGTAGTGACCTTATCACATTGCAACCCTTATGGTGTTCAACAATTTTTTTAAGTACAAAAACAACAACAACAACAACAACAAACAATTACCATACTTCAACTGTACACATATGTAGAGAAATGTGGTTGATTGTCATACCAACTGTTGATAGGGTTAGTTAGTAGTGAAAACTTAAAGGTTTAATTAAAGCAGTTAACCTAAATTTAATATCTACTTGTGGAATGTGTTATGAACAGCAAGTGTAATTTATTTGTTTTGTTGGAAATGAGATTCCAAAATGTGAATTTTAAAGTTAAATAAATTTTGTAAATTGAAATTATTCCAACATTTAATAACTTTTTTTTGGTAGAAATTGATCTTTAAATCATCGTTTAGAATTCGGTCAAAATTTCACAAAATTTATAAAATAGAAATTTCGCTCTGATCAATAGTTTTGGAAGAAATCATCCGAAATTTCAACAAAAAAATTAAAAATTTTCACAGAAATAAGTTGATTTCGATCAAAATGCAATAATAATGTATAACTACTCTCTCTCTCTCTCTCTCTCTCTCTCTCACATACATATAACCACCCTCTAATAATATTTTTTTTGTAACAATAAAAGTTTAAAGAAGAATAAAAATATATCTATAAATAAAAAAAAAATCAAATTATTTTTTCAAAATTAAAAAAAGTTTCATTCATGAAATCTTAGTCATTTTAATGAAATGTTGATATTTATTTTCTTTGAATAAAAAAGGAAAAATATTTTATGTTGAAACCAACGAAACGTCATTTCGGTTTTCCAGACCGAAATCATCGAAATTTCGGTTTTTAAAACCTTGCTTTGTATTCCATGGACCAAATTAAATTTGGACCCGAAGTATCCGAGGAGTAGGATAGAGTTTCCTTTTATTCTTCACTAGTTATTATCGAATATTGACACGCGGGATAAGAACATATGGCAAAATTAAAACGGGAGGTTAAGCGACGCTTAATCTTAGCCGTCCATTGCCAATCTAAAGTAAACTAACTATGACGGCTACTAATCAAGAGCCGTCGATTCTTTAACCATGGTTAACTCTAATGTCTACTTAAGCAGGGCAAAGCTCTTCACCATTGTTCAAGATTGGGAAGCCATAAGGAAAAACTTTCTCTAAGGGAGGGGAGAAGGAGGATGTGTTTTATGGGGTTGGAACCCTATATGGCACAAAATCAAGGGGTTAAGTCATGCATTTTCCCCAAGGTAATTTTCTTGTGACAAGATTTCCCCTAAGGTCCTTCTCATTTAGTTTGCTCGTTCCATTAGCTTCACTCTCTCTTTTAACTTCTGTTTTTATTTTTGTATTTTTTTTTTCATTTTTTGACAGATTAAGATGGAGATATAAAATTCGTGTTGCCGATCCCAACTAATTGGATCATGTTGCTATTGTTGTTGTTTTTATTTTTTATTTTTATTATATTTATTTATGATTTTTTATTTTTTATTGAGAAGTTTGGGTTATTTTGCCATTGTTGTTGTTGATTTTATTTTAATTTTTTTATTTTATATATATACATATATTTATTGTTGTTGTTGTTGTTTTAATTAATTAATTTATTTATTTTTATATGATCCACACTGGGTAGTGTGGAAGTTAGTGGAGTAGAAAGATTTGATAAACTTGAGATCTATCATCCTCAATGAGCTCTATTCCAATGATATAGAACTGGCCTATAGATCATCAGACCTACACCATTCAATCTATGGACCAGATCTTGATAGACAACTCAAAGATCAGGTCAGATCAGATTGATTTTTATTTTATTTTTTATATCTAAGCTTGAATGGTTCTACTTGTACATCTGTAAGTGTTTTAAGCGCCTATCAGACGGTTAAGATCAGACTACAGACTGACTTTTACCATGGTTCTGGGTCTGATATGATGATGGATCAAATCAAAGATATGATGAGCAGATCCATTGACGATGATGGATCTATGGCTTATTATATCGCATGTCCACCTTGAGAGTAAAACCTCAATCACAGACGGGGCGACATTTTTTGGAGTGTGAGTGGTTACAGCAGATGCTGCAGCATGCATCTAGGCACACCATGTGTTCATTGGAGGCATTTAGATGAGTACCAACACATTCATGTTTGAAAAATGTGCTAGAATTAAATGTGTTGGTGGTGTTCATCTACGCACGTCAATGAACACGTGGTGTGTATTAATGCGCGCTATAACATCTACTATGCACATCTCCTCCCAAACAATACTTCCCCATAGACTCAACTATCATATCTAGTTACCCGTAGTCTGTAAATGAATCGAGCCGAACTTAGCGCAATTCAACTAAGGCTCGTTAGAATATATATATATATATATATGTATATATATATATATATATTAATAATAAAAATAAATAAATAAATAAAAATAAGAGTTGACTCATGACTAGTTATTTTATCAGAGTCTGATGTGGTTGTCTTGTTGTTGTGGGAGTAGAAAATAGATATTTTAAATTGAATAAATCAAAACAAGGACGAATTTTATACTTTAATTACAAAAAATCTTTCTTTTGATATGACTTTTATGTCTTTAGCCAAATATTGAACTTTCATCATAAAATCTCCCTTTCAAAACATTTTCTTACCTTTTTACCCCTCTAAAATAAAATTATATATTGGTATAAAGTCATTCCTATAAATTGAAAACATTTTTGGTTGTTTTGTACAAATGGGTCGGGGCCGTGCATGCCCACCCAACACGTTTTGGTCTCTGCCTAAACACATCACGATAAGCTTATAGTGCCTTACGCTTGTGCCGTGCCCTGGGTTCATGGCCTACGAAACAGCACGATATGGGCGAGATTGGGCACTAGCACGGTTGAGTGATTGCTCATATTATGGGCAAAAGGACATACCTGACTTGGCACTAGGCCCGACACTATACGATAAGGCCCGTTGGACAGCCCTAATCCTATACCTTGCCAAACAAACCCATTTAAACCTAAATGGGTTTCTGGAGTGGATCCGACCTGGCACGATAATAATTGTGCATCATACCAAACCGGGCCTGTGGCCCAAAATTAGGCCCGACATGGCAGGATAAGGCCTGTTGGACAGCCCTAATCCTATACCATGCCAAACAAACCTATTTAAACCTAAACGGGTTTTTGGAGCAGACCCGACCTGGCACGATAATAATTGTGCCCTCATGCTGAGTCTGGGACCTGAAATTAGGCACGGGGCGACAGGATAAGGCCAGTTGGACACCCCTAATCCTATACCATGCCGATCCAACCCATTTAACCTAAACGGGTTAATGAAGCGGGTCAGAAATTACCCAAACATATTGTGACATTAAAGGCTAACCAACCACCTGACAAATAAAAAATATCCATCACCAGATTATTATTATTATTATTTTTTTCCAAACTAAAAAGTCTGTAATTTTTTTTTTTGGGTCAAGAAAATGAGAAGTTGGTGAAAGCACTGGGTCCAGCTGTAATCTTCCGTTACAGAGAGAGAGAGAGAGAAGAATCGCATTGCCTCGTGTTTTGACGCAGCTGCTCTTATAACTTCCAAGTCTCTTACTGTTAATTGTTGTTTGCAGTTGCAGAGATAGGGACAAGCTTTTCCATTTGTGGAATTTTTAATTTTTGACAGAGTCGACGATTCAAGCTTAATAAGTTCGAGTTCGATCTGAGTCTCTTAAGCTTCTCTTACCCAGTCCTTCTTTTGATACTGGATTGACGAGAAATTCTTATGTGAACTTGTTCTTCTGAAATGGAGGTAGTGGGTGAAACGTCTTCGAATGCACAGAGAGGGGTTCGAGCTCAAGCTCCACTGGTAAGCCCAGATGATATTCAATTGTTCATTCACTTTTAGTCATTTGTTTGTTGAATTCATGCGTTTTTGGAGATACCCAAATGGAAATTTTGGGAAATTTGTAGTCTTTTTAGGAAATTAGTGAAATTTGATGGGAAATTTTGTTTGAGGATCTGCCGAGTTTTGCTATCCCTTTCTAAGTCTGCTTGATGAGAATTCAATTTGGTGTTTATGGGTTTTCAGTATTAAGCATATAGGAGTAGAAGAGTTGCTACATTTTGCTTTGCTAGTCTTGTAAATTCGGAGAATAGGCTATGAAATCTATTTATAGTTTGCAAATGGTTAGGGTGAACATCAGATCTGTTGGTTTTTGAATATGGGGTGGATTCAGTTTTTGTGTTTTAATGGGGAAATGAGCTTGTTCTGTGGCTTGAATGTTGGACCATGGAATGGTGTGGGATAAATTGTGGCTTATGTTGGTTTTGCTTTGGTTAGTGGTTATTGTTTTGCGAATTTCGATGGGGTTTAAGGAAGGTTTGCCATTAAGGTAAAGGGGTAATGGGAGATGTTCTTAACCCAGATGAACTTTCTCCAGTTTATATGTGTAGACCTAGTCACTGTATTATTCCTAGAACATTTATACATGTATTCCTTGGTTACTCATCTTCAGTGTTCCAATACCCATCAATTTCTGCTACATATAAGTGTTCTAATTTTACTGTTTGTCGAGAAAAAATTTAGAAACTAAAAGATGTTTTAATTTTGCTGTAAACTGTAACCTTCAATAAACTGAGAACTTGCTCTTTTTTTTTTTAGAAACCTCTCTTAATCTATACCCATTCTAGTTTGTTGATATCATTTCTTATTGTTAGTGTCGAAATTGTGAAACATAAAACTCATTTGGATTTGGAAATAAATGGCATTTTGGTACTTTCTATTGACTGAAACCTGAAATCTTTGTTATTCAAGGTATATAAGTTGTTTAACCTTTTGTTCATCAACCATTTGCGGTTCTTTAGATGCTTTAAAGGTTTGCACATGGATGAAAGCGTTGTAATTTTAATTCAATCTTTTTCTTGTAGTGTGATTTGTCTATGATTCCATAATCACCAACTATAACAATTCCAATCTCTTGCTTTTCTTTGTTAAAGGATAGTGTGACAAAACATTAATACACTAGTAGTATCTGTAACAATAATTTTAACACCATCTATCAGAAAAAAAGTAACAAAAATAAATAATACACTAGTAATGCCATTCCATAATTCTTGACTCTAATTTCTTCCGATCTTCTTTATTACCAAATTTCTGAATCACCCTATTGTTTTGGCTTCATGGAGTCTATTTTACCTTTTTTCGTCATGTTTATATCTCAACTCTGCCTCCTCCAAGCATCATTACTCTCACTTAATTGTTGTTGGGATTCATTAATTCTTTGTCAGGCTAGCTTCACCTTTTACTCATCATATCCTGCCATTGCTCGACAGGAGATTGTTTTTTTTTGGTGATATGGAACCCCCGACCCCACTTAGTGGGGACAGGGTAAACCCTGGATACATGACCCCAGTCACAAGGACCATATATCAGGTAAACCTGAGGACTCAAACCTGGGACCTCCAATTCCTGAGCTGGAGAGCCTGCCAGTTAAGCTAACCTGTGTGGGATAAGTGTGACCCCTATACTCAGCCATGAATTTTCATTTGTGCAAAGACTCTAGGGAAATGTAGCAGTAACATAGCTTTGTTTTCTAAACAGGAACTACCAGATCTATCTTTTAATCCTTGAATTCTATTTTCTGTTGATTAATAACAAAGTAGTCAGGAATTACAAGAGAATTGATCCATTCTTAAGGTCTTCTTATTTGATCAGTATCCAACACTTGTATAAAATTGTTGCTATTTCCTTTCTTGAAGCTCTCAGAATCTTTCAATCTTGTTCCAGTGTTCTGTAAGTCATAGAGGGAGCCTTGTTTAGTGATGCTTCTGCGTTGGTCATCGAGAGTCATAGTGTTAAGTATCGGCCAATCCCGAGTCAGGTCGGCCGATAAAACTCGGGATTGGCTCGGGATGAGTCACGATCCCAAGCTGATCCTGAAAATTGTTAAAGTTCTTTGACTTGGTCCGAAACCGAGTCTAATTGGACGATCCAATATGGATCGTTCGACGTCCCTCAAAAATTTTGTGATTTAAAAAAAAAAAAAAAAAATTGGGCCATGTTTGGATCGGCCGATCCCAAGTTGAATTGGCGATCCAACTCGGTATCGACCTGATACTGAGTTTAAACACTATCTTAGAGCTTAAGAAGGTCCCTCTATATCTGTAAACCTTTTTTTGGGGGGGTTTAGGGTTTGAGGGATATATAGGGATTTTTGTGCAGAGATTATAATTTGCATAAGCATACTAATAGAAGCACCAAATCCCATGTCATTGGCAAAAGACGGTGCATTTTTTGCAGTTTTATACATTGAATGTAAGCTTCCTCAAATTTTTTGTCTTATTTTCTGGTCTATCTTGTCTTTTTTTTTCATAAAGGGAAAAAAGGGACTATTCAGGTTGATTTTTTGAATATCGAAAGGAAAGAAAAAAGGAAAACATTGCATCTTAATGGGATCCATCACATGTAACTTAACTTGGAATCCCTTGCAGGTTGATTCTGTCTCGTGCTATTGCAGAGTGGATTCGGGCCTAAAATCGGTTGTTGGGGCTAGGAAATTTGTCCCGGGATCAAAACTTTGTCTACAGCCTGATATCAAGCATAATGCGCACAAGAGCAAGAACTCGCGCAAGGAGAGGTCCAGAATCCTGCCCCCACTCTTGCCAGGCCTTCCTGATGATCTTGCCATTGCTTGTTTGATCAGAGTCCCCCGTGTCGAACATAATAAGCTCCGTCTAGTCTGCAAGAGATGGTACCGGCTCCTCGCTGGGAACTTCTTCTATTCACTTCGTAAGAGCCTCGGGATCGCCGAGGAGTGGGTTTATGTCATCAAAAGGGACCGTGATGGAAGAATCTCGTGGCATGCTTTCGACCCCACTTATCAGCTTTGGCAGCCGCTTCCGCCTATTCCCGTGGAATATTCTGAAGCCCTTGGATTTGGTTGTGCCGTTCTTAGTGGTTGTCATCTCTACTTATTCGGAGGAAAAGATCCGCTCAGAGGGTCGATGAGACGAGTCATCTTCTACAATGCTAGGACAAACAAATGGCACCGTGCACCGGATATGTTGCGGAAGCGCCATTTATTCGGTTCTTGTGTTATAAACAACTGTCTCTATGTGGCTGGCGGGGAATGTGAATGGATCCATAGGACGCTTCGTTCTGCCGAGATTTACGATCCCAACAGAAACAGATGGAACTTTATTGCAGACATGAGCACTGCAATGGTGCCCTTTATTGGGGTTGTTCATAACGGAAGGTGGTTCCTGAAAGGCCTCGGGTCTCACCGTGAGGTCATGAGCGAAGCGTATATCCCTGAAACCAATAGCTGGTCCCCGGTTAATGACGGGATGGTTGCAGGTTGGCGTAACCCGAGCATCTCTTTGAACGGGCAGCTCTATGCATTGGATTGCAGGGATGGGTGCAAGGTGAGAATCTATGATCGAGCTACTGATTCTTGGAACAGATTCATAGACAGCAAGATCCACCTTGGGAGCTCACGGGCATTGGAGGCTGCTGCCGTTGTTGCTCTCAATGGGAAGCTTTGCATCATTCGCAACAACATGAGCATCAGCCTGGTTGATGTTTCTAGCCCCGATAAGCATGTGGAGAGCAACCCTCACCTTTGGGAGACAATTGCAGGGAAAGGTCACTTTAGGACTTTGGTCGCAAACTTATGGTCGAGCATTGCTGGTCGAAGCGGTTTGAGGAGTCACATTGTGCACTGTCAGGTGCTTCAGGCATGAGAATTGGAGGGCTTTGTCCACCATAGAAGTTTCTTAGATCTTCATTACTTCATCAGAATTGAGGTTCTGAATTACAAAGAAGTTCAGTTGTTAGTTATTGGTAATGGGTTCCTGCACCTTCGCCATGGAAGTGTTATTGTCATTAGTTTTACATTGTTTTACAGAAGAAAATTTTCTTCCGGGGAGTCTTGTAGAGGAAACCAGTGAATATAGAAGCTGGAAATGGTTCAAAAACGGCGGCAAAAACATAGTTCTAGTGGAAAATCCAAAGTGAAAGCTGCCGGCATTTTTTAACTTTGAGCTGTAAACAGATTGCATTCAAAAGGCTAAAGTTATAGAAAGTTTGGGCAGTGAAAGATGAAACCCTTTGTACATCCATGGAAACAGAGCAGGTTAGTGTCTAGAGGTCTTTTCATCTTGTTAAGTCTTTGTCATTTGGTTCTGTTATCTCTGTCTCTGTGTGTGGTTGTGGGATCCTTTCTTAGTATAATGTACTCTTTTGAATTGCTTGTGAATACATATATGGGCTATAGAGGTCAATCAAGAAATGGTATACATAAGTTCACATCTTTGTGGTTTCAGTCAAATTGCTCTCTTTACTATTTATGTTTTATTTTACCTCAAGTGTTATTCTTTTCATCAAAAACAATAACAAAAAAACCCTGAGAATAGTAGGTTTGGAGGAACTATATTGTACAACATGATTTCAGTTATGTAGCTCTAATGGACTAAAGGTTTTAGTGAAGTAAAAGGTTTGGGTGATCATGTTGGCATTGACTCCTACTAAAATGGAGAAAATTGAGTTGTTACAATGACTGGAATTCATCAGTATTTTTTAGCACATGATAAGCTTTCGAAATGCCGACTCCCCGGCAACCAAGCAAGCTAAACAAGGGGCAATGCTGATACTCTTTATATTAATAAAAAAAATCTAAAGAGCGGTGAAACCATCTTTGTCGTTACACTTGTACTTGATTATAGTTCAGTCTTCTCATGCTCGCGACTTTGGAAATAAATTCGTTTTTGCCGTTCTGGGTATGCCTCTTCCAATTGGCTGAAGAAAGCCCTATGGTCTACTCATCAAATGTAAATGAACCTTTTTTTTTGATAATTTCAAATGTAATAAACCTTTCTGTGGATGTTTCAGTCAAGACCACAAGTTTCTTGTAATTGGTTATCTGATTCCCCACAGTTTGAGCTCTGCTTGAGAGGGAAAAACAGAAAGGGTTTAATCTTTTGAAGCATACCGGACATTCAGGCAATGAAGAAGCAGATGATTGTCATGTCAGCTTGAGATGGGACACAAAGTGATGGATTAACTGAACTTGATGAGCGGATTAAGCTGTAAAAAAAGATGTTATAGTGATGGATTAACTTACTTGATGAGCTGATTAAGCTGTAAAAAAAGATGTTATGTGTAATTAAACCTAAGGCTGTGTTTGGCCTGACTTGTGCTTATGGATAAGCACCCATTGGATAAGTTGCTCAATAGGAGCACTTATCCACAGCAACTATGAACTGCTTATTTGAAGAAAGTATCGTTTAATAAATACATTTATTCAAGTGCTTGTGATAGTTTAGGGGTAAAATAGGTATTATAAAAATATTATTAAAGTTCAGAAATAACATTTATGTAAGTGTTTATAAAAGTTTAGGGGTAAAATAGGTATTTTAAAAATATTATTAAGTTGTGAAATAGCTTAACGCACAAGAGCTTGGGATAAGCTGTTCTCAATAGCTTCTCCTTATGGGTTGCCTTCCTCTAGTGCTTATGGGTAAGCATTTGCCCATAAGTGCTACCAAACACATATTTAATTTTAAAAAGTGCTTATATAAGCTATAAGCTGCAATAAGTACATATAGAAGCCGGACCAAACACAACCTAAAAGTGAATGCAAGTCGAACTAAAAGATACGTAAAACTAAAAATTAAGTGACATATCATATTTACTTGAAGCTGTAAAGATGGCACAAGTAATCAATTTAATTACAGAACAATTAAGTTTTCTACAAATTGTATGATTTCAATCTGTATAATATGAGTACATATGAATGATCATCCTTTGAAACATCTATACATAGCCATTACGACTTCAAATGAAATCAAAAAAATGAGAACACATTTTCATGTTCTGTTTTGATTCCAACTATAAACTATTCCCCCTATGCATCAAGACTATCAACTTCCATTGATTATCGACTTGAATGATACCCAAATGAATTTTTCCCTCTTACCATAGCATCAAGACTATCAACTTCCATTGATTATCGACTTGAATGATAACATAGCATCAAGACTATCAACGTCCATTGATTATCGACTTGAATGATACCCATATGAATTTTTCCCACTTACCATAGCATCAAGACTATCAACTTCCATTGATTATCGACTTTGAAAGATACCCACATGACCATTTTGAGCGAAGTTAGTAGAAACTTCTCTAAATCATGCTAGGAGGGGCTCCATCAAAGGTTTCGAAATTGGCGTGTGAAGGTTCATAGTGTACGTGACTGCCACCCCAAGAAGTGAACATAATGCAGGAACGAGACCCAAGCCGTACCTTGTTATTGACAAACAACCCATGATTGAATTGCAGCCGTTGAGGTTTCGAGAGAAACCTGCATAACAAGGGCATCAAGTCAAATCACAAGTGAAAATGCTTTGAAGACATCCAACCTCAGCTTAGGACTACTGATGGTCTATAAACCAAGGTTTTAAATTTCGATATCGCTAGACATTTTGCTGATATTTCGCCAGGTTAGAGAAAATATTAGGGAAATTTTGATGATATTTCGTCGACATTTTGCTATATTTTGCCGAAATTTCGACAAAATGGAGGAACAGGGGGGATTCAGCAAAGTCCCCCTATACTTGCCATAAACAATAGTAATTCATATTAAGAAATAAAAAGTACGCAAATACCCTGAATATATTTTTTCAGAAAGCGAACAAATGAGCTACTTACTTATGTAGGATTCAAGAACATACAAGGCAAGCCCGCATGACATTTTGTCCAAGAAGCTCAATGATCCATAAACAAAAGCACAGCCATTGAGATCTTCACCGACTAGAATGCTCTGCATGCTTACTCCTGTCACCTGTTGTTCGGAAATAAAATGAAAGTAGTAGCAACAATAAGACCTGGAAAAAAAAATTGTTCACTACAATGCCGATACTCTCGCCAAAAATAGAAAAAATAATTACAAATTATAGCAGAGACAAAGACAAGGATCTATTGATCCTCCATTATAGGAATTATTAATCCCACTTTTTTCTTTATTATTTCCATTAAATCTATTGCGCCTTGACTGTTATGTTTGATCCACTATAGCTTATTAATCAATGAGATTATAATCCTCTTTTACAAATAGGTGAAACCACTTATTTCACGTCTGTTTTGGTGCGGCATCAAAGCACACAGTATAGTATTGTGAGTTCTCAATTGTACATTTAGAATGATGTGAGGTTATGTAAAAGGACCTAGGGATGTCAATTTTCTTTTTCAAAAAATAACCTAGGGGTGTCAATTGGTTCGGCCTAAACCGACAACCGAAATAACCAAACCAAAAAAAGTCAGTTTGTTTTTTTTTCATTTCAGTTTGGTTATGGTTTGAAAAATGAAAAACCAAATTAATTTGGTTCCGTTTTCGGTTAAGGCTTCGATTAAACCAAACCAAACAGAAAACAAATCAAATTTAAATAAATATATGTAAAACAAACCGAACTGAACTGAACTAGACTAATATACATACATACATACATATATATATATATATATATATATATATATATATATATATATATCTA
>JAUPMG010000013.1:1057301-1075128 GCA_031762675.1 Pachysandra terminalis
ATTTGTCCCGGGATCAAAACTTTGTCTACAGCCTGATATCAAGCATAATGCGCACAAGAGCAAGAACTCACGCAAGGAGAGGACCAGAGTCCAACCCCCACTCTTGCCAGGCCTTCCTGATGATCTTGCCATTGCTTGTTTGATCAGAGTCCCCCGTGTCGAGCACAGAAAACTCCGTCTAGTCTGCAAGAGATGGTACCGGCTCCTCGCCGGGAACTTCTTCTATTCGCTTCGAAAGAGCATTGGGATTGCCGAGGAGTGGGTTTATGTCATCAAAAAGGACCGTGATGGAAGGATCTCGTGGCATGCTTTCGACCCCACTTATCAGCTTTGGCAACCGCTTCCGCCTATTCCCATGGAATATTCTGAAGCCCTTGGGTTCGGTTGTGCTGTCCTAAGCGGTTGTCATCTCTACTTATTTGGAGGAAAAGATCCGCTCCGAGGGTCGATGAGAAGAGTCATCTTCTACAATGCCCGGACGAATAAATGGCACCGTGCACCGGATATGTTGCGGAAGCGCCATTTCTTCGGTTCTTGTGTTATAAACAACTGTCTCTATGTGGCTGGCGGGGAATGTGAAGGGATCCATAGGACGCTTCGTTCTGCCGAGATTTACGATCCCAACAGAAACAGATGGAACTTTATTGCAGACATGAGCACTGCAATGGTGCCCTTTATTGGGGTTGTTCATAATGGAAGGTGGTTCCTGAAAGGCCTCGGCTCTCACCGTGAGGTCATGAGCGAAGCATATATCCCCGAAACCAATAGCTGGGCCCCAGTTAATGACGGGATGGTTGCAGGTTGGCGTAACCCGAGCATCTCTTTGAATGGGCAGCTCTATGCATTGGATTGCAGAGATGGGTGCAAGGTGAGAATCTACGATCGAGCTACTGATTCTTGGAACAAATTCATAGACAGCAAGATCCACCTCGGAAGCTCGCGGGCATTGGAGGCTGCCGCACTTGTTACTCTCAATGGGAAGCTTTGCATCATCCGTAACAACATGAGCATCAGCCTGGTTGACGTTTCTAGCCCCGATAAACATGTGGAGAGCAACCCTCACCTTTGGGAGACAATTGCAGGGAAAGGTCACTTTAGGACTTTGGTCGCAAACTTATGGTCGAGCATTGCAGGTCGAAGCGGTTTGAGGAGTCACATTGTGCACTGTCAAGTGCTTCAGGCATGAGAATCGGAGGGCTTTGTCCGCCATAGAAGTTTCTTAGATCTTCATTACTTCATCAGAATTGAGGTTCTGACTTGCAAAGAAGTTCAGTAGGTAGCTATTGGTAATGGGTTCCTGCACCTTCGCCATGGAAGTGTTATCTTCATTAGTTTTACAATGTTTTACAGAAATTTTTCTTCTTCCGGGGAGTCTTGTAGTGGAAACCAGTGAATATGGAAGCTGGAAATGGTTGAAAAACTGCGGCAAAAACATAGTTCTAGTGGAAAATCCGAAGTGGAAGTTGCCAGCATTTTTTAACTTTGAGCTGTAAACAGATTGCATTCAAAAGGCTAAAGTTATAGAAAGTTTGGGCAGTGAAAGATGAAACCCTTTGTACATCCATGGAAACAGAGCAGAAGGTTAGTGTCTAGAGGTCTTTTCATCTTGTCAAGTCTTTGTCATTTGGTTCTGTTATCTCTGTCTTTGTGTGTGTGTGGTTGTGGGATCCTTTCTGAGTATTATGTACTCTTTTGCGTTGCTTGTGAATACATATATGGGCTATACAGATCAATCAAGAAATGGTATACATAAGTTCACAACTTTGTGGGTTTTAGTCAAATTGCTATCCTTACTCTTTATATTTTATTTTACATTCTAGTGTTGTTCTTTTCATCAAAAACGAAAACGAAAAAAAATCCTGAGAATAGTAGGTTTGGAGGAACTATACTGGACAACATGATTTCAGTTATATAACTCTAATGAACTAAAGGTTTTAGTGAAGTAAGGTTTGGGTGATCATGTTGACATTGACTCCTACTAAAATGGAGAAAATTGAGTTGTTGCAAGAACTGAAATTGACCAGAACTTTTGAGCACATGATAAGCTTTCGAAATGCCGACTCCCCGGCAACCAAGCAAGCTAAACAAGGAGCAATGCAGATACTCTTTATATTAATAAAAAAATCTAAACAGCGGCGAAATCGTCTTCGTCGTTACACTTGTACTCGATTATACTTGTCAGTCTTCTCATGCTCACGACTTTGGAAAGGAATTTGTTTTTGCCGTTCTGGGGATGCCTTTTCCAATTAGCTGAAGAAATCCCTGTGGTCTACTCGTCAAATGCAATGAACCCTTTTCTTTTTTTCTTTTTTTTGATAATTCCAAATGTAATGAACCTCTCTGTGGATGTTTCAGTGAAGACCACAAGTTTCTTGCAATTGGTTATATGATTCCCCACAATTTGAGCTCTGCTTGAGAGGGAAAAACAGAAAGGATTTAATCTTTTGAAGCATACTGGATATTCAGGCAATGAAGAAGCCTATGATTGTCATGTCAGGTTGAGTTGGGACACAAAGTGATGGATTAACCGAACTTTATTAGCCACAGTATATTGAAGCTGTAAACATGAAGCAAGTTATCTATTTAATTACAGAACAATTAAGTTGTCAACAAATTGTATGATTTCAATCTGTATAATATCAGTACATATGAACGATCATCCTTTGTAACATCTATACATAGCGACTTCAAATGAAATCAAAAAAAAGAGAACACATTTTCATGTTCTGCTTTGATCCCAACTATAAACTTTTTCTCCTCTTACCAGAGCATCAAACCTATCAACTTCCATTGATTATTGGCTTGAATGATACCCACATGAACTTTTCCCTCTTACCAGAGCATCAAGACTATCAACTTCCATTGATTATCGGCTTGAATGATATTCGCATGACCATTTCGAGCGAAGTTAGTAGAAACTTCTCTGCATCAGGCCAAGAGGGGCTCCATCAAAGGTTTTGAAATTGGCGTGTGAAGGTTCATAGTGTATGTGACTGCCACCCCAAGAAGAGAACACAATGCAGGAACGAGACCCAAGCCGTACCTTGTTATTGACAAACAACCCATGATTGAATTGCAGCCGTTGAGGTTTCGAGAGGAACCTGCATAACAAGGGCATCAAGTCAAATCACAAGTGAAAATGCTTTGAAGACATTCAACCTCAGCTTAGGACTGCTGATGGTCCATAAACCAAGGTTTCAAATTTCGATATCGCAAAACATTTCGCTGATATTTTGCCAGGTGGGAGAAATATTGGGGAAATTTGCTATATTTCGCTGAAATTTCAACAAAATGAGGAAAAAGAGGGAATTCAGCGAAGTCCCCCCTATATTTCGTCTCCCCAGGGGACCATTTTGGCAAAATTTGGCTGGCAGGCAGGCAAAATTTAAAATCTTGCCATGAACAATAGCAATTCGTATTAAGAAATAAAAGGTATTCAAATACCTTGAATATTTTTTATTCAGAAAGCGAACAAATGAGCTACTTACTTATGTAGGATTCAAGAACATACAAGGCAATCCCACATGAGATTTTGTCCAAGAAGCTCAATGACCCATAAACAAAAGCACAGCCATTGAGATCTTCCCCGACTAGAATGCTCTGCATGCTTACTCCTGTCACCTGTTCCATAATAAAATGAAGTAGTAGCAACAGTAAGAATTGGAAAAAAATTGTTCACTACAATGCCGATACTCTTGCCAAAAATAGAAAAAATAATTACAAATTATAGCAGAAACAAAGGCAATGATCTATTGCACCTCCATTATAGGAATTAGTAATCCCAATTTTTTCTTTTTTTCCTTCCGTTAAATCTATTGCGTCTTAACTGTTTCGTTTGATCCACTATAGCTCATTAATCACTGAGATTATAATCCTCTTTTACGAACAGGTGAAACCACTTATTTCATGTCTGTTTTAGTGCGGCATCAAAGCACACAATATAGTATTGTGGGTTCTCAATTGTACATTCAGAATGATGTGAGGTTATGTAAAAGGACCTAGGGGTGTCAGTTAGTTTGGTCTAAACCGAAAACGAAGAAGTCGGTTTGGTTTGTTTGTTTGTTTTTTATTTTTATTTTTTATTTTTCATTTCGGTTTCGTTACGGTTTGGAAAATGAAAAACCGAATTAATTTGGTTCGGTTTTCGGTTAAGGCTTCAATTAAACCAAGCCAAACCAAACCGAGAACCGAACCGAACCGAACTTGAATAAATATGTGTAAACTGAACTAGACTAATATATACATATTTAAGTATGTGTGTGTGTGTATTAAATACATAAAATAGCATTAATTTTATCAAATCGAACCAAAAAGCCGAATCTATTTCGGTTTGGTTCGGTTTTTGGTTTAGGTCACTGTAGTTCGGTTTGGTTTTTGGTTTATACTTTGGTTTGGTTCGGTTTTCGGTCTGGGTTTGGTTTGGCAACTAAACCGAAACAAACCGACCGAATTACAACCCTAAAAGGACCTGTATAAGCATATAGAGTGGATGGAGTTTATGAGTATACCGTCATTAGAGCATTGGCAACACCAATAGTTATTGATAAAAGATACATAAAAGAATGCATGCTACTGGGAAGAATGAGGATTCCTGCACCAGAAAAAATCCACAGAACACCTCCAGCCGTATAGACTACCTTGAGACGCTGACTGGTCCATGTGATCTCCTATAATGATGAAATTTAATAGTTAAGTATCAGAAAGGG
Organism: Pachysandra terminalis; assembly: GCA_031762675.1. Classification (NCBI taxonomy): domain Eukaryota; kingdom Viridiplantae; phylum Streptophyta; class Magnoliopsida; order Buxales; family Buxaceae; genus Pachysandra; species Pachysandra terminalis. The sequence goes on from JAUPMG010000013.1 coordinate 1,062,008, forward strand.
AAGTTTATTAACAAATAAGAAGAAATATTTTTAACCAGAGAATATTGGCGGGGAAAAACATGCACCTGTAGAATGACAGATACCACAAAGCTGCAAATATAGATGATGGCAGGTACCTACCCACATCAGTTGTAAAGTATAATCAGCTCCTTGAGAAATCTAAGGGCCTGTTTGACGTAGCTTCTTACAAATGAAAGGGCTTCAATGTGAAGGCATTGGTTAAAAACGGCTTTGAATCAAAGCCACTGGTTAAAAATTACGTTTGGTGAGAAAAATTATATAAAAGAATGCTCTTGTACATAATTTCAGGCTCAATGGATTAGGTTTGTCCTTTTAAAGAATGTGTAAGAAAAATGAATGGGTAGTTGTGTCGTTTTAAAATTCACTTAAATTTAGAACTTGGCCGACTGCCTCCTGCGAACGCAGTTTTTAGAAGCAGCCACACACCTGTGTCACCGAAATGGACTTCCTAAAGAAGCGCCTCCATCCAAAGCAGCTTTCAGAAGTGTCACCAAACACCCAAGCATCAGGTATGAATTCCTTTCAGGCCTACGAAGGGCTTCCTAGCCCTTAGGAAGCTTGCCAAACAGGGACTAAACAAATTAAACATTAATGAAAGGATTTATGCACTCACCAAAGCCTTGGATGACTGACCCATTTGCAGATCGTTAATGACGTAGAACGCAAGAAGTGCCTGAGATCAAAATTAATGAGACAAATTGCCAAGATTTAGAAAGAAGATCTCGCCAATCATTGTCCATATCCGTCATAATCGATGCAGAATTACCTTCTAGTTAACAACAAAGAAATTTGCATGAAAAGGATAATGATGGCTAACCTGAGAAACGTTTGTTACTAGTCGGGTGAGCATATAAACAAGAGCAACTTGGTAGTATAGAACTTTCTTGAACCAGTGGGCCCACGCAATCCTGTGATCAGTTTTTCCTTGAACTCCTTGCTTCAATCTGCACGAAGATTTTAAAATGATTGTCATGATCCTGGTACTAATTGCGCCAGAAATTCAACTACCGTGTGAATTGTGTTAGGAAATGGGTTTAAAAACTTGACCAAGCATTGAAAAGGAAATCAAGGATATCTATCCCACCTTGGTTCTTTGGTTCCAATCAGAAATATGCCCACGAAGCAGCAACCAACAAAAATCGAAAAATATGCAATCCAGCGGTACTGCTCATTTTAGGAAAGTGTTGAAATTAAAATGGAAGAAATGGTCTATAAAATCTTATCATGAAATTTATTTTTCTCTCAAAAGACATACCTGATTTTCAATACCAGCAGGTGTGCTTGATTTAATGACACTGAACACAGCTAGAGCAATTGCATAGAGGCTTAAGTTGGCCACCTTTAATAATGATTTAATTAATAAAAAGGATCACTAATCACTTTTAATAGTGATTCATAGAGTCGAAACAAAAAGGGTTTACTGTTAAGAGCGATTCTAACCATTGTAAAAGCATTGCGGCAACTAGCAAGTACAACTCTGCTTGTTGAATTCCGTGTGATGCAATTCACCATAGACCTTCAAGGAAAATAATTGTAATCCATAGAATATAAGAATTTCCAAGAATAAAGATTCACTAAAAAAATAAAAGAAAAAATCAGTGAGGAGGTTATTATTACATGTGTGAAACCTGGGTAGCAGCCCAACCGATATTGAAAATTGCACCGAACATGCTGTATCCAACTGTTTGCATTGTCTTTGAATTTGTTCCGAATACCTTGCAAGGCAGGCAACCGCCAAAAACAGAAGAAAAGGAAATAGCAACCAAAACAGATCCTGCACCATGCCATATTTTGAAATGTCCAAACCTGTCTATCTAACATGTAGAAGAAACCAAAAGGAAAAAAAATAAAAAATTATTTGCAACTGCAGCCAAACACTTCACAATTTCACTATGTCATGTGTAGAGAAAAAAAATTGCCTAGTCTGGTACCAATCAAGATTTTAAATTTCGCCAAAATGGCCCCCTAGCGAGACGAAATATAGAGAGAATTCGCTGAATTCCCCCTTTTCCCCCATTTTGTCGAGGTTTCGGTGAAATATAGCGAATTATTTCCCCAATATTTCTCCAATCTGGCAAAATTTTCCGCCAGGTCGGCAAAATTTCTAGCGATATCGAAAGTTAAAACCTTGGTACCAATAAGAATGTAAATTTTACAACTTTGGCAATTTAAATGTAGGGGTCTAGGGGAGAAAAGGCATCCAAATCCAAAAGGTGATAAAATATACACCCCTTGGATTTGAGCTGAAAAATCATGACAAGCACACTGTTGAATTTTACACTGAGCCATACTGAATTTGTCTTTTTCTGTTTGAACCCTTCCATGGCTGTCTTTCTACTTGCTTAAAAATTCACCTAAGGTTAATTGTTAGAGAAAAAAAAACATTAATTGAATCATGTCTTCAGTTTAGACTCGACCATGAATCAATGCTTTAGAGAATTAGAGATGATACTGGATTGAATAGATTGTTCAATTTTGGGGCTAAACTTAATATTTATGACCTAGAAATACAGTTACTTATGCAATTACAGATCAATAATCCTAAAGCTCAAGTTTCCATTTTTGAATATCTCCTAAGGATAGATCTTTCGATCATGCTGTCATGTAAAAGTATAAACAGAAACGAGATTTACAAAAATAGGAAGCAAATATAATTAAAAATAGAACTTTATTAAACTTGTAGTTGAACAGTATGTGAGCATAACAATAGATTGCATCAAGAACAATGTATTCATTGGATAGATAATTTCCAAGAAAACAATTATTATGGATTACATATGATTCCTCGGTGCCCCCACCAGCTATTAGAAAGGGGAGAAGTTGAACACTTCAACAGACATTTTGAATATATTATGATTCTAAAAACAAATCAAGAAATGGTATGCAACAATAGCATGCATAAAAAGAATAGAAATTTATTGACAGAATAAACAGCATTTCCCCATGTACAATAGCTATTTATGTCATTATGGAATTTTAAATCTCAAAACTACCAGTTCCCCAGCAAATATGGTTGTGAATCCATCCGCTACTTGACCCGCAAGCATAACAGTAGCTGCATCCCTGTGAAAGTAGCAGCAAAAGATCTTACATAAATAACTCGTGCAGTCCAAGCCGAAACAAACCCATAATTTCAATAGGCAATAGAATTTGAATGAACAACACACTTAAAGAGGATGATAAATAATTCATGCACAAATTTGGCAGCTCATCCATTACAGCCTATTGCCTGGAAAATTGCCGATATGTTCATACTTCGAAAAGAAAAAAATAATAATAAAAAATTTCAACAAACCTTCGAGCATACGGATGGATGAAGTTGTTATAGCAAGAAGCTGTAGCATCAGTCATTTTGTAGCATATAATATATATATATACAAGGTTGTTAAGTTGCTTAGGGTTAGCTCAACTGGCAGGCTCTCCAGCTCAAGAACTGGAGGTCCCAGGTTTGAGTCCCTGGGCTTACATTATGTATGGTCCTTGTGGGTGGGGTCATGTATCCAGGGTTTACCCTGTCCCCACTGTGGGGTCAGGGTTCCATGTCACCCAAAAAAAAAAGATGCCTAGGTGATTAGGTGGTGACAAGCTGCAGAACAATTTGTTTTACATGATTCGTAAGTATATTACAGAAAGTTGAATAAAAACATTAAAGAACGATCAATGTGACATATGTCCTACCAATATAATCGAATACGATGAGAAACAAAATATTAAAATTGAGAAACTTAGAATGAGGTGAATTCCAATTAAAAATCAGGTGAAAAAGAATTATGAAAACAGGATTTGATGAATAAATCATGCAGCAGCTAACAAGTATTCAAGTTACTTGCATGTCATCATATGAAGGGAATGCATGTGATTTTAGTGGTTACAAGTCAAAAGGAACATATTATTTAATTACAACACAACAAATTAAAAATAAAATAAAAAAGACCATGATAGAAACAAATTAAAAAATTGCAAAATCTGTTATTATAATAACAATAACAAACAAGAGAGATTAAAATTAAAGAAAAGAAATTAGGAGGTTCAGATACTTGTAAAAGAATGAAGTAAAAATGAAAATGTACTCAAAAATAGATTGTGGCATGTAGGCAAAAGAAAGAAAGTAGGGTAGGAAGTACTAGTAAAAACAAAAGGAAAAGAAAAGAAAACAATTAAAAAAGGGTCAAGTGGTATGGTTGATTGTAGAGAGAGAAAGGGACAAGGGGGAGGAGACTTCTTGTAAAACTAAAAATAAAAAATGCATAGAACTCCATGCAACAAGGGCCTCAGCTGGTCCACTAGGCATCTGGTCTTTCTTCCTCTAGTCAAATGGTGTCTTAGTAAGCTTTCATACATGCAAAAAAGGTCAAATTAATAGTTATTAGTTAGTATTAAGTTATTACCAAACAATTAAGTAATAAATTTGGTATAAATAACTTAATAAGTTACTACTTTACAACATAAGTTATATGTTTAAAAACTATGATAAAAAAATCAAAATTATGCAGTTAATTAGGCTAGACAATCACCTGGCTCAAAATCACGCCTAAGCAGTAGCCTAGTTGCCTAGGTGGGCGCTTAGACGATGCTGTAGCCTAGTTGCCTAGGTGGGCGCTTAGGCAATGCTAGCCTAGGTGAGCATCGCCTACGTACTTAAAAAAAGCCTAGTCGCCTTTAACAACACTATATATATGCGTGTATTGTGCGTGTGTGTGTGTCTATACATACACACATATATATACTATAGAATTCAAATAAAAACTTCTATTAGAAAAATACTTCTGTATTCAGTGATCAAGAAAGTGATTTTTAGAAGCTCAACCCTTCTCTTTTGTGATGAAGGACTCTTAATATATAGAACCAAAAAGTTAAGTATAAAAGCAAAAGCCTGATACTGATGAATCACTAAACTGTTGTTATTCATCATTAAGAACTCAACTTCATCTTTTCATAATAACAACTCAACCTCAGTACCTAATCCTTACATAGACGCATCCTGTAGACCTCTTCCTTAATAGATCCAGAATGACATCCATATGAAAATCTCAGTTGCAATTTAGTCATGGTTACATCCTGTTTCCTAGTCACATTCAGACCAAAACAAACCTGCCTGCAAGAGTTTATTATTAATTTTGGATAAAGAGGATAAGTTTCAATAATTAATTATCTATAATTTTATATGCCTCATTTTACTATAACACATGTTTTAGCTGTCAAACTAGCTTCTTCATGAAAAGAAATATGTACAGATCTTAGTTCAAAACTGTAAATGGATTACAACCACTTAAGGTTATACTAAGCTAACAGTTTTAAGCTTCAAGAAAGAACTTCCAGATTTATTTAGACAACAGTTTCAATTTTTTTTTTCTTTCTGACGAAAGACAACAGTTTTATATCATTTATCTTTGCATGTTCTTCCATGTTTAATGCAAACTTTCACAGGGAAAAACAAACATGCAAACTCCCTATGAAATGAAAAGGGGAAGGCTTTACAAATATATGATAATCAAATAAAATATTCTCTAAGAAATAAGAAACATACCTCGGGGAGAGTCCAATATCTGTCAAGAATACTAATAGATAGGTAAACCAACATGCGGAAGTGATGTCATTGAGCATGTGGCCAACACCGTAATAAAAGACAGACCATCTTCCAAGAAGTTTATTGCAAGATTCTTCATCTCCCATGCCATAAACCATAGTAATAAACAAATTTAGACCTTACTCCACCTAAAACATGTCAGAGAAAGTCTCTAATCAATTGAAGTCTCTGCAAAGAATAAAATAAAGCTTCAGAAAGGCGTACATAATTTATCGATCCACCAAAATAAGGATTTTCACAAAACAAATATGATAGTTTTACAATAATAGGCATCTGATGAGGTTTAGGTGGCGTTTGGCCCGGCTTGTGCTTATGGATCAGCACTTACTGGATAAGTGGCTCAATGGGAGCACTTATCCACAGCAACAATTAGTGCTTACTTGAAGCAAATTGCATTTGGTAAAAACATTTATTTAAGTGCGTATGAAGAAAATAAGTGCTTTTGTCATTAAAATTTTTCTTTTAAGTAAGAACTTATTGCAACATGAACAAACCATTTACAATTTCATATCAATAAAATTTTATGTTATCCAAATTATCCTTTGAAGCAAGATTGAGAGCTCGAATCGAGGGGTTTCGGGCTCTTCAGATCGACGATTTGAGGTTTTGTTTTGAATTCGAAGAAATCGTTGTCGTTCTGGCTGAAAGAGATCAGATCTGGAAAGAAGCTGAAGAGATGTCCGTCGTTGTCTCCGTTCAAGTTCAAGTAATCAGCGACTGTAATTTATAACCAAAAAGCCTACTCGTCCATATCAGAAATCGAAAAACAGATCGAGAGAAACAAAAAAATAAAATAAAATAAAAAAAGAATTTAACACACACACACACCAGATCGCGATTGAAGAGCTAACTGATAGTTCTTTGCAGCAATAGAGAGACGATAACACCACGCATCTGCATCCATTGTTTCTGAATAAACCAATTATCAAAACAATGAGAGAGTTACTCAAGTAATACTGGTCTCTGGTTTTAGGGTGGATCGGAAACCCTAGAAATGAAATAGAAAGGCAAAGGGGGCGAAGAAGAGAAACCCGAAGTCTCCGGATTTTGTTCAGGGAGATTTGCGGTACAAATGTCTAGGTCGGTGATGAAGCTTTCCATGGAGGAGAAATCTCCGAGGAGGTGTTTTCTGATGACATCTAGGGCTGAAGCTTCCTCTGATGTCACCATGAGAGATGTGAATACGAGTCTTTGAAGCTCAGAACAAGAAAGTAATTTAGAGAGAGGAGAGAGGGATTTGAATTTGAAAAAGGAAGACTTGAGATTATGGATACACACTTGCGCATAAGCCTTCCTCTAGTGATTATAGATACACACTTACCCATAAGCCAAGACAAACACATTTTTAAATTTAATAAGTACTTATATAAGCTATAAGCTGCAATAAGTGCTTATAGAAGCAATGCCAAACGCAGCCTTAGCATGGCAATCACCCCCAAAAAAAATATTTTAAAGTAGATCAGCTATCTTAGATAAGTGAAATAGAGTGTCTGAATTGTTTCTAGGTTATTGTTTACAAATTTACAGATACAGCTTACTTGGTGAAAGATGGAACTTTGTCTATTTTTCAGTACTTTTATCGGGTGGAACTAAAGGGGAGTTTGAAATTCTCATTTGTATGTTATATGTATCATGCCCTCCATTCCATTTTCCCTTATAACAACACATAAGTGGGAGTCCCCAATCCATATCTCCACCCTATAGTATTGAGGTATTATAAGGAGATGGCCCAAGCTTTCATATGGTAAAATGATAGGATTAAAATTAATAGAGAAATTTTTTGTGTTGATCCTATAGTGCATCTAAATATTTCATACCTCCCCTTTAGCTACCAAGAATTATTATCCCTTCCATCAGTTTTATATGAAAATTCTATGATAATCTCCCCTTATTCCCCTCCAACTAAGCAAGCATCTAAAACACTATCAGTGAAAATTGTTCAGCCAATTTGATAATTCACAATTCGGAATTTATTATTTAAAGCTCCATTAGAATCTTCAAATATTTACATTGAATCAAACAAACAATCTCAAATTAAGATTTAACAGCACCAACACTAAAACTTGTAACTTACTAGAGTCAACAAAATTTTATATTTAAAAAAAAAAAAAAAGAAATTGAGTACAGAATAAGGACTATGACTTCGAAAGAGAGACTTCTTTCGAAAAATTCACTCAGGCTATTCCTTGTTGATATAGTAAATATAAGATGTCATTGCGTTGAAATCCAATAATCTACAGGTCTTTGCATTTTGCGAGATTCCATTTTCTCATTTTTTTCAAAGAAGTGCAGAATTTTCTCTCTTTGCAATTATACATGCTCAAGAGGACAAGAGTCCTTATCTAATCAAAATTCAAACTAGTTCCTCATCAGAATTCTGTAATCTTTGATGATTTTCTTCAGTAATCTTCTTAAACAATGTTAAAAAGTGACTCGCTTTTCAGATATTAAAGAGTTATCATATGATTGAGCTCATGATTAACCCATCAGAACATATAAATTCATAACTAACGACCAACTCATTAAATAAAATCGTTAAAGATGATAAACTGAGCCTCCATTTGTATTCAGACCACCATACCATCCATAAGGCAACACACTATCTATGTTAGAAAACAAACCAAAAAATAGAAAAAGCAGAGCAATCACAATAGCATCCAAGAAACTTCTTTCCAAAAAAAAAAAAAAAATAGCAATAAAAAAATAAAAGAAAAAGAAAAAGGAAAGGATCCCTAGAGTGGGTAATAACTTTAATATAGTGGACTCCATGAACCCATCAGATTTTATTTTTTCTTTTTTCTATTGAAAAAAGAAATGAGCCAATCAGATGTTCACTGTACTCAAACCAGTAACCTCCAATTAAGACCTCATATAACATATAACCCATCTAAATTAATTATTTATCATCAACCCATTAAAGAAAAATCATCAATTTTAACTATACCAGCCTCCCCCCACAACATATCTATTCTACCATATGCACCAAAGGAGGCATGAAAAGAAACCCAAGAGCTGAAAACAGAACAAGCACATGAACAACTAACAACAAAATTCTTTCCCACAAACAAAAACAAACCCTTATACAGGTGATCAATTGATAAGAAATATGCTAAATTTCATCACAATAGACTCCATCAACCCATCTACACACCCATGACAGAAAATCATCAAACCTAATTTACTAAACAGAAGCATACTCATCAATTACACAAGCTATATTAAATGAATAAAGGAAAACCCACAAACAACAACCTGCTTTCTCATAAAACCCAGAGACCCTTTACTTGGAATCACCAAAAACATGGAAATTAAAACAAAAATTACAGTTCAAAATGAAAAAAAAAAAGAACAGAACAGCTTCATGCGTGCTAAAAGCTGCACATACAAGCCATTACTGAGAGAAACATGCCATGCAGATACGACATAGATGATGATGAAGAAGAAGAAGAAGAAGAAGAAGCCAGTGAAGGTTTTGTTGGATTACCAGAAGCGGAAATGGAAAGAGAGAGGTGCAAAGATCAGCAAGAGAGGAAAAGCTACAGATCTCTTCTTCTTCCATCTATCTGAAGTTCCATTCTTTTCGGTTCTGCTTGAAGACTATTCGGTGGGATCCTTACGTCATTTCCTCGTTTCTTTCTTTCTTTCTCCTTTTTTTATTGGTTCCATTTCTTTTCTTTTCCTCTTTCTATACGATAGGTTTTGATTCACACATTTGTCTCTTGTTATACGCTCTGACTGTTCTGGTCCGGTGGCGGGGGATTGAATTTCTTGTCGTTATCGAGTCGGTTATACTAGTTATACTTCACGTGCGTTGCACGTGATAAACCCCCCTTTAATAACAAATTCCAACATAGCTTTGTAAAATAAGTAAATTAATTTTAAATATTTCTTTGTTTTAATATATAGTATTTCAATATGAATATACAAATCAAATATATAATATAATTTTATCTTTATATTATTTAAATTTCTTGGAAAAATATTCAAAAGCTATTCCTATTTATGTATTATATAAGAAAAGAACATTTTGGAACTTGCTTTGACATTAAGTAGTTAATCAATTACATTGATTCTTTTTTATGATTTCATGAGAAAAGCCAGATTAAGATATTTAGTGAAAGCTTTCATTTAATTCATAAACTTATGGAAAACATTTTAGAATTTAAAATATTTAAAATGGTTTTCTTATTATATATAAAACATTTACCTTCAACAATGACACACGGGATGAGATATTTAGGTTCTGACTTTTTTTTACTAGTTAATTGCTCACTCTACACATGGGCGGAGCTATATAGGAGTGAGAGCATATCCAATCGTTCCCTATAAATTTCTTCATATTTGGGGGTAAGTTTGATTGAAAACTCAAATTTGGAGAAAAGCTCTCCAATCATCCCCCACTTTTAATGAATTGAAAAAAATTGAAATGGAATATTATATTCCAATTTTTCCCCAAATTTGGGGAAAATTATAGGATTCCCCAAATATGGTGGGGGGTAGGGGGGGTGAGGAATGATTGGAGTTGCTATGAGAGGGAGCAATTGCCCTCCCTCAATTTTTTAAATTCACTTATGCTTTTGTAATATGTTACAAATTATCCCTTTCAATTTTTGTTTTTGCCCCCTAGGTTTTTTTTTCCTTCTCAATTTTTTTACTTTTGTATCCTCACTTAGTAGGATTGTCAATTGGTTCAGTCTAAAGAAGAAACCAAACCAAAAAAAAAAACCATTTGTTTTTTTTCTTTTCATTTTGGTTTGGTTATGGTTTAGAAAACAAAATCGAATTAATTTGGTTTGGTTTACGATTAAGGCTTTGACTAATATAGAAATTAGCATTCATTTTCTTTTTTCCTTTTTTTTTTTGTCAAAAATGATATTAATTTTGTCAAATCGAAAAGTCAAAAACTGATTGTTTGTCAAATCTTGCCCCCTTTACAATAGAATCTTGGATTCGCACTTGACCCTACATTCTATTTTTTAAACATAAGCAAATAATACATCAGAATAAAATATTTAAAATAAAATCACTGAATAGTTTTTTATATAAGCGCCCAAAAATACCAAAAGTTTAACGCATTTCATGAAACTGAAAATACATTAGATAAAATTATTCTCATTGACTAATAATTCTCACTCTCAACACTCACGATCAAATCATCTATATATTTTGTGTAGTGAGCTATCATTCTGCACCATATACTCCACTATCATCTATTTTGCATCATTGATGATTGGTTAATCATGAAATATTATGTAGAATACAAGGACTTTGAGCAATATTATAGACAATTATTAAACAATAAAATTATAAATAATAATTTATAATTATTAGTTATACTAATTAAATATTAACATACAATGAATCTTACTTGTATAAGTATAATGTTTTACCTTCTAGTTATAACAAAATATAAATTAAAATTATAATAAGATAAATTATAAATATAAATAACTATAAATTGGCCATGCCAATGTAGGGCATGTCTAGCTTGGCATGGTACAGTTTGGCTAGGCATGGCATGGCCCAACCGTATCATGGAATTGATCAATCAAGTATAACTTTTGATAGCATAACTTAAAATTGTCAAATTACATAAAATTCAAATCAAATATTTTTTTGAGGATCATTTAGTTTTTTTTCTTAATTCTATAACATCAACATAACACATACAAATAAAATGCATGCACACGTACATATACATATAAATATATAGATTATGTATATTAGTCTAGTTCGATTCGATTTATATAGTCCATGATTCCGAGAACTAAAACCATGGGTTCAAAGCTTCATGATACAACAGTAGTATCGTGGTTTGAGATCGGACCGATCCTGATCTATCCTGATACGGATTAGATCGATCCAATCCTTGTAACCTTGGTCTTCGGTCCCAGCCTTTAAACCTTGCCCAGGATAGTATCACCTCTAAGACTGATTGGCTTGAAACCAAAAATCGAACAATGGTTGTGTGGAGCACAAGCATAATGGGACAGTGACTCTTGCTTTAGACCAATCGCACGCCACTCTGTGTCCATGCTTTCTAATCGTAACCCTTGGTTTATATCCAATCATGACTTTAGGTTCAACTCTAATTAGGGGTAGAAAGTAGGTATTCTAACTTGGTGAAAGAAGACTTTATAAAATTGACTGATTGGACCTTAAACGTAAAATGTCTAATTAGATACATAAGTCATGCGACAAAAATATTGGCATACTTAGTTCCCCTTTTTGACCTCACGTTATTGGCTAAAAATGCCGAGTACTATTGATGAATAGGGTGAATATTGTCTTAGGAAAGTTGTCAAGCTGAGAAAAATAATTTTATGCCTGAACAAAATATCTTTATAATATATAATATAAGAAAACGAGTTTATGGGAGGAGGCTCTCAAGCCTTCCCTCCCTCAATGCTTAATTTTTAGAATATAAAATTTAAAATAAAAAATAAAATCTTTCTAAACCAATCAGGTTTTAGAAATTTATTTTTTAATAATAATTTTTAAACTACTAACCAATCAAATTTTAAAAATTTAATTGTTTAATAATATTTTTCAAAAATGTGGTCCCACTACCTAAGCATTCACATCTTTTTTTTTTTTTTTTTTTGGTGCTGAAGCATTCATGTCTCTCTTCTCCCTTTCTCTCCTAATCTAATAAAACTCTTGCCACTTTCCAAGTAAGAACGCCTCTCTTTCTTTCCTAACCTAATAGAACTCTTTTTACTCTCTTTCTAAATAAGACTTGTGCAAGCATCTAAAACAGAAAACCTGATCGCTGTTTTAATCTCTCTCGGAAGAGACCACCACTTCAATTACTGCTCGCCTTCCTTTCGTTTTGATCCATAAGGTAAATCCACTTTCTTTACAATGATGATTATGATCTCTCTCTGGTTTTAGCAAGAACTGATACAATCGGATCCACGAATAGATCTTATTTGTCCTTGTTCTTACCAATTTTGAATATTTGAAGGCTAGACTAAGAGATAGACAGCCAAATAGACACATTTAAGGAAATAAGTGATAATTCGTCATTCATCTTTCCATTCGAATTACAAGAGTTTTATACAAAAAGGATAACTACTTCCTACTATTACTCCTTTACACCCCACGTTAACAACCCATGTTAACATAACTAACCCTCCCCATATAATGAGTCATAACCACTTAGGACTCTTCTTGGAATCAACTACTTAAGATAAGGTAAGAGCTTCTTTACACGAGTAACTCCTTATTTACGCGTTAACTTCAGGGACTAAAGCCAACTAACTACAAGTAGACTTCCTCATGAACGTTAACACACCAATGCATGTGGACCCGGCTTGCCACGTGGCATCCATAAAGCAAAATAGTAAAAGGATAATTCCCTTTCTCTTAAAATAACCTTGTCCTCAAGGTTGCAATTAGGATAATCTTTCAAAGTTTTTTGGTAAATCTCCCACGTAGCATCAGAAGTAGCAGTTCCCTCCCATTGGATGAGGACTTCGGTAATTGCTCTATCACCTTTCTTCACCATACG
>JAUPMG010000013.1:1084415-1095792 GCA_031762675.1 Pachysandra terminalis
ATTTTATCTTCAATAACACATGGGTACCCTTTTTTAAGGGTACCATTTCTAATAACGCATGGGTACCATTGAGGTACTCACGTGGCAGCAATCCAACGGTGCTGTATGGATTGCTGTAACCCTTAAGCTGTAGAGGATGCGAGCCCTAATTTTGCGCCAGCCCATGCTTTTGCCTTCAATCTAGTTAATGACTCAGCCGTACCTGTGCCCAACCTCGGTTTTGTTGTGCCATGTTGTAGGTCATGAACTCACATGGTACGACACACCGCACTATAAGCTTATCGTGTCGTGCCAAGTCGGCATTCGCGGTCCGACCCATTTGTACATTCCTACTTTGGAATGATATGCAAGTAAATAATTTTTGGTAAAACTTGATATATTTACAAGTTTGCCACTGAAAAAAAGAGGAAAAACTCAATACAAAATCTAAACTCAGGGTTAAGAGTGTGATTCAATGAGAATGGGCTAGGCCTGTAAATGGATCGGATTTGAAGCGGATTTTGCTGAATCCGAATCTGATCCGTTAAGAAATCTACTTGATCCGAATTTGAATCCGAATCCGACGGATCTTCATATACTCTATTCGAATTCGAATTCGATTATGATCCGAAATCTTAATCAGAAATTCGTTTAGATCCGAATATCCCAAATTCTAAGTTTAGAAGGGAATAATGTTAGTATGTATCACGAGTAATGATACCATATAGTTATAATATATAAACGTAATGTATATGATTGAATGGATATGTTGTTATGTGAGATATTATTCATAGATAATGATAGTATGTGACACACTATACAAAAAATAATACATCAATTTTAATTATATAATCGAATCGGATTTATATAGATCCATATTCGATTCAATTATAATCAGTTTGGATCTTAATCGAATTTTGGATCGAAAATATCTTATTGAATCTACTATAATCGGATCGGATTCGGATCGGATTCGGGTCATGATCCGATCCATTGACAGGCCTAGAATGGGCTCTCTCGTTCACAGTTCGAGAAGGGGCTCGAATCGTCTACACCAAGAATCATCCACTAGAGCGTGCACAGGAAACATTATTAGTGAATTTCCTTTAAAAAGATTCAACTTTTCAAAACTTTAAAAATTAAAATATTTTTTTAAAGGGAGAATGCAGCAATCACGTCCTTGGTGCAAACATCCATGTACGATTTTCAGTGCAGACGATCCCAAGTCTTCGAGCCAGGGTAAACCCTAGAAACATGACCGACCCACAAAAATCATATATCAAGTAAGCCCAAACACTCGAGCCTGAAACCTCCAATTTCTAAATTAGACACTGATTGAAGAATGAGTTGGTGATCCAAAATGATTGCCAAACAAGGCCTTATGTACTTATGGTAACTCATTCCACTGCTTGAAATGAATTTCTTGCATTAAAAGAGTAAAGATGTTAAATTTGAGAAGTGAAAATCAGCTGTGGTTTACGGTGTTGTCCACGCTGTGGGGTAGCCCTCTAATTAGTTTAAAAAAATAATTCTAAGTGAGTTTTCACCCAATCACATGCTAGTAGGCCACCCTACAGCGTGGGCAACACCGTAGACCACAGCTGAGAGAGAGTTCTTGTCAAAAAAGTAGAAGAAGAGAGCTGGCGATAGGGCAATTAATTAATGGGTAGTTGATGCTCAGCCAAACCTCTTTCTTTCTGCAAGTTTGTTTCTCCACCTCTCATTTGGAAGCAAACATGGTGGTATTTAATTACGTCCATGTGCCTCTCCGTATGGAATGAATATTAATCCTCCATTAATACACATACACTAGTTTGTTTGTGTCTATGTGTGTCCATATCCATCCATCCATCTATATCTATTCCTTCTATCTATGTATCTACACCTACATCTACGGGTGCAACTCGGTTTGGTTTGGTTCGAGTCGATATTAACTCGAGATTTAATCAATATCGGCAAAAGTTAATCTAAAATTAAATCGAATCAAATTGAGAACCGAACTTTCCAACTCAAAAATTGAACCATAATATTAAAACGAAAAATCCTAAATCCAACCAACCCAACTCAAATTGTAGTTCTGGTTTGGTTTTGGTCAGGTTAATACACTATTTTTTAGAATTATATATATATACTATAATTCGGTTTTAATCGTTTTGGTTTTGAATTATATACATTGGAATCAAGTTTCGGTCCCATTCAATTTAACCAAGGCTTCAATCCAAAACAAAACTGATCTAATTCAGTTTTATAATTTCAAAACCAATTATTTAGAAACTTGCTAAAGAATGTGGGTGACTTATATTTACTTAGTCTCTAGATCCAAGGGGGAGGGGACTTGAGGGGCCCAAACGGAACCAAAATCGGTTTTGAGTTTAACCGACCCAAGTTACATCCCTACCCCTACCATATATATATATATATATATGCATTGCTAATAATATGAAAATTCAGACAGATGAGATGGTAGTAATCATCCGATAACTAAAATTTTACAACTTAGAAGCTCTTTGTAGATTTAATCTATCAAGTGATGGATCTTTAAATGCTGCCCATAAATTAAACCAGATAATCAAAGAGAGATAACATCAGCTTCATCATCATCAAATACAGTAGAAACTTCTTTTAAAGATTCAAAGATGAAGAAGGAGGATGTATGTGAAACACCACAGTACTAAAACCCCACAAGCCTTGTCCACTCTCAACCACCTCTTTCTCCTCCTGCCATCACTCTTCTCTTGACCAGTGGAGCTATCAGAGTTCCCTTTACATGAAACAACAAATATAAGTTTCATCACAGAAACCCCATCTAGAGAGAGAGAGAGAGAGAGAGAGAGAGAAATTACCAATAGCAGCTGGAGTACTGGTACTACCATTGGAGCTATTAGCAAATTGCTCAAAAACCTTAGCTTCTGGTGAATTAGGATTCAAGTGCAGAAGAGCTGGATCCATCACCAACCATTGACATCAATCAAACAATCTCACAAAAAAGGTAAATAAATAAATAAATAATGAAGAAGATAAAGAAGAAAGAAAACCTCTAGAAGTCTATTCTAATGAGAAGAATCTGTATCTTTTTTTTTTTTTTGTGGGATTGTTTGATATCTCTCTAACCTGTTAAACAATCCCACAAAAAAAAAATGAGAAGCAGATAAGGGCTTAAACGACCATGTCAGTACAGTGTGTGTATATATATATATATGTGTATGTACTTACAGGTGCAGGCAGAGATGTTAACTGGGGTATGACAAGTAGTTGGAAGACCCAAAGCACGCGTAGAGTTGATCTTGAAACCGAGAGAAGGATCGTTTCGATCTTTTACAAGGACGCACAGACATTTCCTGCTCTTTCCAAGAATTTCTTTGAGACCTGAACAACAATCTGGGATTGGAGCTTTGGCTTCTCCACTAACGTAAGGAAGACAAGGGGCTAACCCCACCAGTTGGGTTGCACATTCTTCCCTATCCTTGGCTATATCCGACCTCACAAACCCACCCATCATCAACAACACTAGCATGGTTGACAGTCCTACTGTAGTAACACAGTTTGATGAACCCATTCCAGAGAGAGAGAGAGAGAGAGTGGTGAACTTGAAATTATTGTGTTAGACTCGAGGTTTTTTTCATTAAAATAGACTTCTAAAGGTTTTTTTTTTTTTTTTTTTTTTTAAGATTTCTAGAGAATGATCCTTCCAAATACCCAATTCAGGATAAATATATATGACCCACTTGATGATTAACGAAGAACCATTCAAATGGTGGGCCATATTTTGAATTGGCAACATTAGCACAATAATCAGATGATTCAGATCCCAACTGTACAGCCATATAAATCAAGTGATTTTTTTATTTATTTTTTCTTTGAAGAAATATAAATCAAGTGATTGCCATCCAACAATAGTTTTAAATTTCGGCCAAATTTTGGTGTCTAACCAGCACTCCGAAACACGAAATGCTAATTTTTTGACATGAATTATTTCGTCCGAAAAAGTGCATATTTCGCCGAAATTTCTCAGAAATAATTATACTTTGGCCAAAACAATTTCGTTCAAAATCGTCACTTTTTTGGCTGAAATATTCGAAATTTCAACCAAAATAAATCAAAAACTCTATTTAAAGGTTAAAAAAAAATGTAAAAAACTATATTTACAACTCTATAAATAGCATCAAATTCTATCACTTTTCACCCTTCATTTCTTATCGAAAAAATTATTTTATTAATTATTAATTATTATAGATTAAAACAAATTATTATTAATTATTTTTTTTCTTTTGCTTATACAGATACACAAATGGATTTCGTACCCGCAAAAATTGAAGGAAATCAAGAATAAAGTTTAAAATTTCAGTTTAAACTTTTATACATTGTATTTTTTTAAATGTTAGAATTTGACTCCAATATATTTTGGATACATGTATACTTTTTGGATGTTGTAATATAAATGTTATATTTATTAGTTGTAAACTTTTGTATTATTTCACATTATTAATCAAAGTATTATTTGTTTTTTTTTTAATTTATATGTTCATAAATAATATATATTTTAATGAAAATATCATTTTTTATTGAGTAAGTTTATTATTTATATTTTAGAAGTTATTACTTAGTACTTATTAAAAAAAATTGGATAAATTATGCCTATATTAAAATACTATAAATAAAAAAATAAATAAATTTATTTAAAATATTCAAAATTTCGGTCAATTTCAAACATTATTTCGGTCAATTATTTTAATTAAAAAAAAAAAACTTCCTAAAATTTTAAATATTTCGATTTCGTTTGAGCGGCCGAAATCAATGATATTTCCGCAATTTAAAACTATGCATCCAGCTGAAAAGGATTAGTTTGGAGCATCAAACTCAATGCAGCCAAAAAGGCTTCACCGATCACAATGATACCTGAGTTTAAAATATAAAGGAAGCCTCCTTTCTTAATCTTTTGATTGGATGAGGAACCTGTCATCCTTGATTAGTTACCAGTCCCTATGTTAATTAAGATCATGTGGGTCCCACTTCAGCTTACCTATAAACGTCCTACCCTAACTAAAAGGTAATTAGACACTTCCCATGTGATCATGGTGGTCCAAGTCTTTCTACACCCTCTCTAGATAGCTATTTATGGGACAATTGAACAATATCTAAATGGTTGGTTCAGTGTGATCCAGCACAATGATCAAATGGTTCACATCAATGTCAAACCAACCGACCATTATAAGGTTAATCGAACCCTATTCATGGGCAGTGTGGTCCATCCTCCTGACAAGTCATATGGATTTAAAGCCATATGATGTGGATAATTCTTCCTGTTCTTTTTGGTTGAATTACTTCAAATTAGGCAAACACATTACTGTCACGTTGTGTTTGAACCTTGGAGTTTAGAAGAAAAGAAAAACCCAAGAAAAAATAAGTGTTTTTTTTTTCAAGTGTTTAGTTAAGATGAGCAATGTATAGAAAAGAAAATCAGATTCCAACGACTTTCAATGAGCTCCCATATATAAATTGACCATTAAATAAAGATAAAAGATGTTAAAAGTTAGATTGGAGTGTCGAAGAGTACTCTCCACATCGAAATATCAACCTTAAAAAGATATTATAAGTGTTTCTTTTCAAATATTTAGTTAAGATGAGAAATGTATTGAAAAGAAAATCAGATTCGAACGACTTTCAATGGGTTAAGTTCTCATACATTCTAACAGGGTTGATTGAACCACCAAGAAAAGATAAGAGATGTTAAAAGTTAGATTGGAGTGTTAAAGCGTACTCTCCACATTTTCCTTCAACTTTTTTCCGAAATATTAACCTTAAAAAGATATTACAAATGTTTCTTTTCAAGTGTTTAGTTAAAGCAATGTATAAAAAAGCAAATCAGATTCCAACGACTTTCAATGCGACCACCAAGAAAAGACGAAACGTTAAAAGTTAGATTAGAGTGTTGAAGAGTACTCTCCACATTTTCCTTTATTTTCTTTTGAAATATCAACCGTTTAGAGGAGAAAGGTTTTTTTTAGGTCAGAAGAGAAAATTTCAATTTATTTTCTTTCCAAATCTCTGTTCCTTCTTTAACCAAACAAGGAAAAGTGTTTTCTCTAACAATTCTTTTCTCTCAAAACTCCCAAGTTTCAAACATAACCTAAGAAAAAGTTTAGGATTCAAAATTTAGAAAAATAAAACTACTAATGAATAATTTTAAAACTTCAAAGACATTAACAGGGAACATTAAGCTCTTCATTTGTCAATAGATAACTATTTGGATACTTGTATATGCCCTCAATAAAGGAAGATACTGACAAGAATTTTCTTGAGGGAACTTTGGTGAGTCTTTTTGTTCCATTAGAAAGAGGGGAAAAGAATGTACAATGTAAGCCAAAACCCAATGGGTTGCCCAGAACAAGCCCACATTTGGTTGAGTCTTTTTTTGTTTTGGTAAAAAGAACTTAGGTGAGTCTACACTATACTAGAGAATGTCATTTTCACTATTAAGAACTTAGAAAAGAACAATGCTTCCAATACCCATTTGATAGGTTAAATGATTTCTGTGCAGTCACTGTACATTAAATGCTGAACTTGATAATTCCTACAATGACATTGAAATAAATCAATGATTCTAACATCTAATTATAATATCCTTTAAGATCATATTAGGAGGAACAAATTATTTTAAAAAAAAACTATCTTGCACTTGCAGATGGCTGAATCCAAAAAAAAAGTAACAAGAACAAAGAAGTTTACCATTTCCCAAAATAAATGGTACATGATTCTGTATACAAGAACCTCTAATGTCTAGAGCTTGAGAACAAAAAGAAAAAGTGTGCTCAAGCACTAAATGAGTTCTGACTTGAGAGAATCTGCATATGAAAGATCAGAGCAATTGCATAGTTTTTGAAACATGATTTGAAGATTTAATTTTGAAGCTTAAGACCAAAATTTTGGATAGATTCTCACCTTATAGTGAGATCAAATCACTAATACCATGTTCTCAAGCATATAATTGGCATATTTGATCTCTTCAGTGAGACTGATCAAATGGTGGATTCCAATAATTTTTCCAAAACAAAATGAGTTCTTAAGTTGCAGGCACCAGACTTGGTAATGAACTGTATAGCAAAAGAATTGGCATTTTATTTCAAGGTTAAAATAGCTGCCTCATTCAATAAAACAATTCATGCTAATAGGGATGGAAAAGGGGCAGGTTTTGACAAACCCTAACCTGTCCCTACAGGAGTCTAGCCTATACCAAACCCGTTTTTAACCTTATCGAATTGGTACAGAGTTGGGTCGGAGTGACCCGAATGCATCATCATTACAAGATATTGACATATTTACTTATTGAATATATATTTTTCATATGAAATCTATAATTAATATATAGTTGTATGCAATGGGGCGGGTTATGATTTGGTTAAACCAAAACTGAACCCGACCCTAAACTGATTTATGACTTGTCAAACCCTAACCATTAGGGGAAGAACGGAGCAAGTTAAACAGGTAATTTGCCCCCATTACCATCCCTAAGGTTCTGATCAACTGAATATTTCAAACCGCCTTGATTAGGAACAGTCCATACTACAAGAAGGGAAACCAAAAAACAAAAAAGGGAGAGAGATTGGAGATGGCAAAAGGGTGTATTTGGGCAAACCATTTTATAGGAGTCCAACATAATCAGCTTGAATCAGGTCGGCTTGACGGCTTTAAAAACATCAACTCATCACAGCCTGTCCAAACCCAAAACAAGCCGCCTCTTATTTGGGTTTGTTCGGGTCGACTGTCATGACCCGAATCAGTTAATTGCCACCCCTAATCACAGCCACAAGGTTCGTAACATTGGTACCGGTTCAACAGTTCTACAGAAGGAACAGTGAATCAAGAAATACCAAGATGTCATGAACTGGTGGGCATTTATGAACGAGATTTAAGTTACTGAAACAAGAAGAGCTAAAAGAAAAATTGAATATGACATTCATTAGCTTTTCTATGAAATAAAGTGACATAATACAAGAAGATTATGACAGGGATCAGGTAAGGGTACACCTGGGAAAGAACACGGACCATCACATGGTCTCCGTCAAATTCCTTCATTGAATTGATACTCTTTCATCTTCTTTCCCCCGCAATTGATCATGAGCTACAAATAACAGATATTTAAAGAAAATTAAGAAAATATCAGTTATAGCATCAACCGGTATAAGAGAACCAATGTTCAAGAGAGAACATGTAGATGGTAACACATAATCTGGTGCTTCAGAAAATTGAATACAACTTGAAGAACTTCAATTACCTTCCAGATTTTGCTTGAGACCCTTCTTCCTTTACAAGCATGAAATAGAAAAGAATTGTAACTCTAATCGATCAACCAAAAATAGCAAAAGACTCCATTAACATGATCACATTTCATCAAATAAAGTTTCAGCCCAGGAAACATTTGCACAAGGGACAAAAAAAAAAACATCCCTTAACCGAGCATCTTTCAAGTAGAGAACTCGAAATTACTTTCTTTTTTTTTTTGATCATTGAGAACTCGAAATTACTAAAAACAATAGAAAGCTGCTGCGAATCGTAGTCAAAGCATCGCCGAGGTAAAACTGATTTACCTTGCTAGTCCCCCTAGTGCCTTAAAAGATGGCTTGGGCCAGCACTGGTGATGAAATGATCACATAGAGGCACCTAGGTTTTGCTTAAGGCACTAGAAGCCTAAAATGACCTCCTAAATTACATTATACTATACTATGCATATATCTTTGAAGTTCAAGTACTAAAGAAAAATTTAATAACATAAGCTAGCACTAACTAGAGTACTTAAGATATAGTATTTAGTAACATTGCTTTTATATTATTAGCATAACTTTCATTTTTAAGTTCTATTATTTAACTTTATGTCATATAATTTAAGTTAATTATGTAAGAGTTAGGCCTAAACCCGGGAAAAAAAAAACACAAAAAGCAAGAGCTAGGGCAGCTCACAACTGAGAAGAGGAAGATTCTAGGACAAACAGCATGGCTATGCCTATGCCCCCACTCCTCATTCCAGAACATCAATGAATGCAAAAAGTGGTCAACTGAAACAATATAATTGAAGGAGCAAATCGTTCAAAGGATGAAGCTTTCACATGGGATCTCATCACAGAGGTTTCCGGTGCTAAAAAGGAACTTGCACGACACATTAGATCATCATCACAAAAAGGAAAAAGTCAAAGAGTGGTATGAGAAGAATCTTTTGCTAATTTGTTGAAAAATATACAAATGTACATTGTTGAAGCAAATGAGAACAGTTATTTGCCTATTTGCATCATACATATTGCTGAACGACCCAAGTTCCAAAGTGCCTTGTTTGATTTTCCTCCCTTCCAACCCCAATTGCAAATAAAATCTTCAAACTTCTCTGAAACTACCCACCTCATCCCAAATTTTCTCAACACAAAACTCCAACGATGTGCAACAAACAGGCAATGGATAAACAAGAGTGCAATAGACTCAGAATCTGATGTATATATTAAATATCTATTTGACAAAGCCCATCCTCTATTCATCAATTGATCTAAGGTTAGGATCTTGTTCAACACTGCAGTTCACATGAAAAATTTCACCTTGGATGGAGCAAGTGAACTCCAAACAGCTTTTTCGCGCTCAAATTATAGCATTAAACGATATATACTGATATACTGCAATAGATTACGATATATCACCCAAAATAATGCAAACTTTGTTTTGCATCCTGGATTGTTATAGGAATGTCTTAACAAGTGATTTATCGCTACTTTGAACAGTGCCTCACGCTCCCTATCAAACTGATTCCTCCAAAAAAATGGGACTTCATACAATCACTGCATCTCTGATTTAAAGTACAAATCAAAAGGCAGCTTCTTTATGGAAACCAGCCAGTATAACTTGGGGCACAAGATTAAAAAGGGAGCCTTGACCAAACCAAATTCCAAAAATCCGATCCTCCCCCTATTTCCCATTCTGAAACCAAGACCGACTGAAAATTCTTGGCAAGCTCTCATTAATCCTTTCCATCACAATACAGTAAGTGGATGAGACCTGTATAGGATCCTTATCTCCCATGAAACCAATTTCGCATCCAATCACCCTTCACCACATGGTTAAATTGTTCTTTTAAGTTCAGCAATTCTCTTGTTCCCATTCAGAAAAATGTGTATCGTCAGCATATCAGAGGTAAGGAACAATTATGCCATTGATTCCTGCCCCAAGATCACCAATCAACTCCAAAAATTCTGCTCCACATAGCATCTTATTGGAAGCTCTGACAATGATATCAATAATGATGCAAATAGGCAACACTATTCTCTTTGCCTATAACCCTTGTATCACCGAAAGAATCCTTTAGAAGCACCCTTTTTTTTTTTGCAATTTATGATATTACCATTTAATTGACCTTTTTGTTATAAGATAAAGCCATTCTTTGCCTATTGCCCAACAACAATAAATTTTCAAAATAATCATGTAGCCACAAATATTTATCACAATAAATCCATGGTTTTTATAATTAACATTTATGATGAAGTTATTGAAAATTATATATTATAATGAACATTAGTAGAGGTAAAAATAAATAAAAGAACAAATATTAATATTGCAATTCCAAACAATAATATATGAAGTTTAGCTGAAACTTCAGCATTTATATGGCCATATCAATAAAACATTGGAACGATCTTGACACTGATGGAAGACTGTAAAGAAGTTAGGTGGTTACCTGTGGATCAACGTCTAGTTCTAGGCATGCAGCGAAATTCAGCTAAGAGTGCTATATGATCAGAGGACCACTCTGGAGAAGGAAGTGCTGTATCCTTCCGTAAGCTTTCCTCATCCAAAAGCTCTAGTAATGATGCCACTGTTAAAGAATCCGCTGAAACCACAAGTAGAGTGATGAATATATCCAAATGCGCCTTGATACAACCTAAATAATGTAATCAACTTCTGATTATGCAGAGCGAAAATACCGATATGCAAAGGCAATAAAAAAGAAAACAAAACTCGGATAAAAAGTATCTTGGAACAGTCTACCTGTGTAAAATATATAATCAAGGGTGCCAATAAAATCTCTAGTGCAATTTGTGAATAGAGGTTCATTTGTTGTGGGGTCCACTCTCCTGCGCTGTTGCTCTAACGTCATACCAACACCTATTCTTGCAAAGGATGAGTAAGCACTGACCTGTGATAAGAATGAGACACAGCAGAAGTTCATGATGCCATGAAATATGATATGATATGTTTTCTGTTGTATGCATATTGGCATTTATAACTGCAAAAAACAAAACACAAAAGCTCTTGAAGGCATTGAATCATCCAAGGATATGCTTACCAACGGAAGCTGATGTGTTAGCTTGCTAGAAGGACGCAAGATTCCAAGGGGGTCTGTTGCTAAATCTGGATGCATTGGATC
>JAUPMG010000013.1:1097802-1112287 GCA_031762675.1 Pachysandra terminalis
TCCTTTTAAGAGAGTATGCACCTGATATTATGACAAGAATACATCCAAATAAACATTTGAGTCAAATGACAAGAAATTTGAAGCAACTATACCAACTTCACAAAAACAACAGCTTTGGATGAGAACCTGCCAGAGCTTAACATCCTTGAGTTCTTGGTGAACATTTACATTTGTATTTGCCTGCAATGCAATGCCACAAGAGATTAATTGAGTTGCAAGATGCTTTTGAAAAATGCACAAACAGAACATACAAGAAATTAGAACTCATAAAAGAAAGAAAAAACTAAGATAAATTTTTATGAGAGCGTCCCTGTCTATATATAGCTGTAAAACATAAAGCAAGGGGGGAATTATTGTATTTTCCCTATTCTAAATAAAGGGGACAACCAGTTGAAAAAGGGCATTGTTGATTTTTGGTGCTTTCCCACATGTTCCATCCTGCTACATCGACACTTATCTCCCCTGCATGGTTTTTATTCTCGAGATCCTGGATCGGACCAGTCCGGGCCGATCTCGATCAGAATCGCTGATCCAGTATTGAATCGGCCGATCCTGGTCTGATCCAAATGTTGAATCTTTAATTTTTTTTGGATTGGCCGGACCGGTGATACCGGTCAAGATCGGCCAGTATCGAACCGATCCAAGCCGATACTTGTTGGATCCTTTATTTTATAAATTTAAAAAAAAAAAAAAAGATTGGTTGGATCGGTGGATCCAGTCAATGGATCGGCCGGTCCGGATCGATATAAGTTGGACCGGTCCGATCCAAAGCTTCACAATACAATTGTTGTATCGTGGGTTGGGGTAGAACCAGTCCTGGCTGATCCAGACCGATCCTTGAAACCATGCTCCCCTCTTCCTCCCATTTATTGTTACGAACAACCACTTCCCAACTCTGTTCTTCATCCAAGTTCTAACACCCTTCCTTGTTTTTTTTTTCAGTCAGTTGTTAGATAAGTACATTTTTATAGTGATAATAGCCTTCCTATATATACCATCCCCACCATTTCCCTAGCTCACACTTGGCTCTCTTGCTCTCTTTTTATTATTATTGCAAACAAATTCTCTCCCCTCCATCCTGTTCTTATTTTCTGGTTGTGAGCATCGTCAAAGTAGTAATAGCCCCTATTCTACTCATTAATTCATTATAGAAGTTCATTGTTTTCATGATAATAGCTGTCCTGCATATCCCCGTCCCCTCATTTCCTTCCCCCTCTCCTTCATGTCCACCTACACACACACACACACACACCATGATGTATTCTCTAGGACCTATCACCATAACACACATCACCCAATTACCAATCTATACATCCTTCAACAATCTACCAACCTACAATAATCAATCAAGCAGTATCAAGCTGATCAGCATATAATCATCACTTTATAACACTAAAACCAATCCACAGGTATGACCAGTCATAAAATCTGCAGCACAAACCCTCCAAGCAATTTGGTCTAATCTTTGCTAGATAACAGAAGAGTGTGCTCGGATTCGCATATTCAGATTTAATCTATGAACTTCTGAATCCCAAAATTTGAAATTCACAGATTTATTACCCAAGGATTTAAGACGACTTCTCCCTCCACGAGTTAGAGTTGAGCTCTGAAGGGATTATTAATGTTGAGCATGTATTTACATTAATTTTATTATTAGTGTGTCACAAAATAACATATTCACTCAATCACATACAAAACAAAACACTAATTTCCAGCATTCTTCTCTTCTAGACTAGGTAGTTTTGTAACTTAAGTGAGCTTGAGCTTCACTTTTCAAGGGGTTTCAATAAATCAACCATTGTTAAAGAGGTGTTCCATTCAAACTCAGTTTTCCTTCTCTTTACTTGTTTCCTGTCTTCTTTAATTGTACATATTTCTTGTTCTGTTATTTCTTTTTATCATTGTTTGAACTTTTTGTGATTATAAAAGTCTTGTTGTACTTTGTTTTTGGAATATGTCGTAGGGTTATTATTTTTAACCAGATTCTTGTCGTTTGTAATGGTGGGTTCTGTCATTTTTTGTATTTTTAATGGTGGTTCTGTTTCGCTTTTTGCACGCATATTAGTTGATATTCGGATCGAATCGAATTTCGGATATCGGATCATAATCGAATTCAAATAGAATTTATGAAGATCCATCAAAGTCGAATTCGAATTCGGATCTACTAGAATTCTTAACAAATCGAATTCGGATTCAGCGAAACCCGCTTCGAATCCGATCCATTAACATCCCTATGATATATAGGCCATCCTATTAAAATATTAAAATAAATATTAAATATTAAATATAGACTTAACTGAAAAAGTAGAGAAAAATATTAGATCATAATATGCTTCTGCAGTAGACAAATTATATTTATTAATAAACATAATTTTTAAGAAAAATTTCAATAAACTTAATCATCACTTTTTTATTACTTTGTTTCTATAATTATTCCAAGTTTAAGATGGAGGGTGGAAGGCAACCCAAGATGGAAGGAGGGAAGATGCTAAACATTAGCTGGCTATAGTCAGTGAAATCCTAAGAATGAGAAAGGGATAATACACAATTATGTTTATGTGTATTCAATGAGATGTGAGAACTTGAAGGAAAGAACATTTAACCGAGGTTTATCCTAATATGTGCAATTTTAATAATTCTTGCCGAAGTAAGAACCATAATAAAGGAACTCTCCAACCTAGACTATGAATATCAGTTGCATGGTTAGAATGTTTTTTTTTTCATGAGCATGTGACTTGTAACATATACTGTATTAGTTTTGTCAAAAATCCTTCTATGCTTAAAGTTCTAATGATTGGCAATGCCAATAATGTGTGCCTTATTTTTATAATACTTCAAGTTATTTGTGTGTAAGCATGTCTAAATTAGCATACCACAAAGTTCCATTCATATTTTTCACATTTTTTCAAATGATTCCCTCATTTCTCTACCTTCTTTGATGATATCCGTATTTTCATATTTTGGGGAGTGATATATCCCGCAATAACAATATTCAAAACCTTGGATATCGTAGGACCATGTCAGCCTGAAAACCAAGCTATTTAATAGGGTATTAATGCAACAATTTTTTTTAACAAATTTTTCACCTTTTTCCTAATGTTTCCGTCATTTCTGACTTCTATGGTGATATCGATGTTTTCATATTTGTGGAGGGTGATATATCCAGCGATAACAATATTCAAAACGTTGGATATCGTAGGAGACTCTGTCAGCCTGAAAATCAAGCTATTGACTATGGTATTAATGCAACGATCTTTTTTTCTTTTCTTCTGATCCAACAAAGATCATAGCTTCCATTGAGAAGAAAGAAAAACAGTAGAAAACAGTAGCAAATTAAATAAGACAAGGATAGGAACCACAAAAGGGAAGAAAGTAACTTGCAGGCCTTAGTTTACTTTCAAAAAAGAGGGAATGTGTAGCATAGTCTTTGCGAAATGATTACTCAGCCAATGACTCCTTATATGAACTAATGATTCATTTCAACCAGTGTATACAATGTCGCCGAAATGTCGCCCATGTCAAGAGACATGTCGCCATTTCAGAGGTGGGCGACACGAAACCAGGGTATAAGTCGTTTTACCTTGGTTTCGGTGACATGGGGGAAAAATTCAAGTTTTTTTCAATATTTCCCCCATGTCTCTCGGCATGGACGACATGTCAGGGACATGTGGGAAATTTTTCAATTTTTTTACACCGACATTTCCCCTTTTTTTACACCACGTCGCCAATGCCACCTAGCGACATGCCAGGCGACATCGACACAACGAACCTTGATTTCAACCAAAGTACTCAATCTGACACTTGGAAGCCATAGCATATTTAGGGACAATTTTGAGCTCTACTGATTATGTGAATTATTAAATTAGTCTCAACCAGGGTGTAAGTGCTCAGTCTCTGATGCTTTTTTTTTTGCTCGATAAAGTGTAATATTATAAAAAGGTATAGTAAATTACATCAGTATGATGCTTGCAAATGTCATTGCTATGCAAAGGTCAAAAAATGAAAATAGAGAATAGGATTGACTCAAGCGGTAACTTGACCGCCTCATGGCCTTGACTTCAATTAAAAATTAATAACAGATTTTCAACATAGTGTGCTGTTGGATGAGTTGGTAGGAATGTTTGAACAACATAAATTGCCTATAAACAGGATTCATGACGTGGGAGGTCCTAAGTCCTAACATAGCTACTTTTATACAGCCATAAGCACTCGACATATGATATTTTTACAAATTCTCCCATATGCCTACAGACAGGTGCGCAAATGAGCTTAATAAAATCATATTGCCACCAGAAACATTTTCATAGGAAAACTAGATATGATACTCTGTTGCAGAAACATCATTACAACTCAGGCTCTCTTTAAATGGTGTGTTGCTCATAAGAGATACAATGCAGTATGAAATTGATGAGCATGTTAGAATGCCCCAATAGGGAAAAAGGAAAACAAAATGACAAAAACATAGAAGTTATTCGAATAGCTCACACAGAGAATTGAATGTTCATTTTTTCAGATGACCTTCAAATAGAAGTACCATATGTCACCATTGACGTAAATATAATGACAAACACATGCCACAAGCTAAAAATGGAGCATGCATGATTCATATAGCCATAGATGCATAGCCAAACAAAAAAAAAACACACTGACAGCTTATTTCCTTACCACACAAAGAAGCTGCCGTTTTCCAGGAGTGTCAGCCCCATGGTTACTAAATTTTGCTTCTAAAACGGCTATTAGTGCAACATTATCCTATGCACATAAATCAAATTATCAAATAAAAGAGTGGCACACAATCCGATAAACATGGGCACAACGCAAAAAAAATATAAAAAAATAAATGAATATCAGCATAATGAAGCCACCTTAAGCAATCGATTTAATGCAGTTTTCTTCTGAGCACTGGGAACAATCGCATCAGTCAAAGACTGTGCAGCCTTGTTAAATTCAACCTGCTTAATATCACAAACCCCTTAGTATTTGAAACATGGGGAGAAATTAATCTACTTATAAAATGTTTCCAAACCTCATATTTTTTAACATGCGAAAATCTGTCTCTACGGAAAAAAGTTGCACAACCATCAATAGCATATGCATTTCCGCTGTAAACCTGCAAATCATAATAGGCCAGTGAATATAGAGCAAGAAGAAATTTAAAGGTTAAAACCATGAGCACAAAAAGTTCACAAGCCAACCTCCGCTGTCTTTCTTTTGTATAGAGCTTGATAACCATGCTTGTCAAGCTCAGGGGAAAAAAACTCCTCAAAGTGGTCACTCTGAACCTGATAAGCCAAAGCCAGAAATATGTTAATTTGTGCAAAAGGCAGGTTCCAAACCATCAAACACAACATTCGTCTGCCTCCTGCTATACATCAGATCTCTCTGGTTCGAAGGACCTTGTTAAAAGAAAAGGCTGATTTGTTTGCCATAGAAGGTATTTTAGACAAATTTGCATTGTGAAGAAAAATGTTATAAAACAACTACACAGGGCTAGATGTTGTAAAATAGTGACTGCCTAGGAATTCGCCCAAGCGCCTATGCGCTTGCCTAGTGAATTGAGATGACCTGGTATAATACTTGATATTAATAAAAAGAAAAAGAATATTTGAGGGTAACATTATTTGTGAATTGATTTTCATCATATAATATTATACAACATTGTTTACAATGCCACCACAATTGTAATAGAAATGCATAACGACAAGGAGCTTGTAAGCATCAAGAAAGAATAAACATCTGCCTTGACAAGAAAACATCCAAAAGTAACTAATAAAACAAAGTGACAGAATGCAGTACGTGGATATAATCTCAAAACCTTTGATTGTCTTCCACACTTCAAGAGAAAAAAATCCTAGTTGGATTCTTTGTCGATTGATTAATTAATTAGGCCGTGTTTTTATTTGGATTGAGAAAAGACAAAAACCCTGACAAAAAATCTCATCTAGTTACTAATAAAGGCATTGCAGAATATAAAGTGGGCTAAATGTTCCATACACCAAGTATTTACAACATTGTATAAACTTTTCAAAATAGTAATTACGTCCCTACCAAAGTAAGCAAGTGCCTAGTGATGACCATGATTATTTCTCCATCTGGTTTCCTGGCCAACTGCCTAGCACTAAAAATAAGCATCATTGACTGCCTAGGCACTGTTTTTTAAAACAAACCTTAAATTAAATATAAAAAAAGGTAAAAAAATGAGTCACACACAACGCTTAGCAAGTGTACGAAACAGTCAGATGAATTTTTACGAAACAGTCAGATGAATTTTTATTCAACCCTATAGAACTAGCATAAAATTAGAATTGTTCATTTTTAATTTGGTTGAACAGAAAAAGAATGAGATACTTTCCCATTTTTGTTATATCACTAGATAGAACAAAAATAAAAGGAAATGGTCATTATTCCTCATATGCCGTTGATTAATGCATGTTTCAAGTTTTTTAGTTTTTTACTTTCTTGTGACTCGTTCACTATCTTTTTAATCATGTTCTTAACCTCTCACTTGATATACAACACAAATGTAAAATCATAAAATTGAAGGGTACTCTCTAGCATAGAACTCATCATATATTGTTGGAATTAGGAAATACAAGATTAAGCTAAAATATGAGAATATGATAATAGAATTTGTGCAAATTAAGCAGAAAAATGCACATGCGCGGGTAGAGAGGTTCCCAGACCTCTTGCAGTACTCTGTTAAAAATTGAAAATGGATCCTGAAAGATGCAAAAATCAATATAGATTAACTACTTGCCAAATTTTAGAGAACAGAAAGTAAAAAAAATCAATAAACCTGTGTTGGGATTTTCCACATCTAATAGCGTTACGTGGGATTGCCAAAAAGAGCCAGATACCAAGAAATTATTGAATTCTAGTACAAAAGCTTATCCATTTGCACTCAATCATAACATAGAGTCATAGACACCACAATGAAATCAGATATAATCTTTTTAATGGAAATTACTCCATAAATGGAATGGTTAAGAGCGCAATGCAAGAGGAACTACCTCTTGAAGACAAAGGATGTCCGCACGATAGCCAACAATCTCTCGCAACAAATTTTGTCGGCGGTAAGGCCAAGAAAGAGCCCAAGAAGGACAGTAACTGTATAACTCATTTGTAGCATACATGTCCGGGAGAACGTTGTAAGACAGCACAGTAAAGGTTCCTGATGATGCAGTACGACCATCTGAATCTAAATGCCCCATCACATCAACTCCATTGACTGGAATCAAGCGTCGAGGACTAGGGGAAGGAGCTGGTATGACACGAGAAGTCAGGATAGTATTGACATGTCCCATAGGTAATTTTGTTTCCACATCTACTGCTACAGATTCGAACTTAAGAACATGGCCGATATCATCAGCTGTTGGTGTGTACATCTTAGAGCGCCCGACTTCATACCAGGTTTCACCGCCACTCCTTTCTGTAACAGCTGCAGGATATAAAGGAGCAGAACCATTATTCAAGCCTGGGCTCTGACCTATATATGAACTAGATAAACTTGTACTTATAACTCCAGATCCTGAACTATTAAAGCGCCCAAACAATTCTTCCTCCTCAGTTCCATTCTCATTCACAGCACTAGCTGCACGGTCATGAAGAACACGATGATGCTGCCACGCATCTGAAAAGCACCTAGGAGAGCAATGGTAACTTTTGGCAACAGGTATTTTGCCCTTAAGACAACCTAAGCACTGCAAGGTGGCTTGTTCAGTAGGGTGGATACTGCACACAAGAAATTTTTTGTCGCTTTCGATGCGATACCTGCAAAACCAATTTTATAGATAGGAAATATGTAAAATGTATAAGTAATTCAAGAAAAAATCCATTTTTTAAACCAAACACTAAAAGAAAAGCTAGAACACGTGATCAACAACCGGTCCCTATAACATGAAGGCATCAAAGTAAATGAAATTTTGAACCAACAATACACCACGATCAGTACCTGCAATCCAGTAATCCTGCACAAATGGCATTGAAAAATTAAACTACTCTTCCTACCCAAAGATTCAAGGGATTTCAATCCATACCCATGAGGTATTGATAAACCACAACTCATAGAGGAAGTCGTTAATTATGGGAAAAGGGTTTTTATGGAGTAATTTCCATTAAAAAAAAATGGGACACAACAAAAATTATGGAAAAAATTAATGCAACAAAGATTAAAGCAAATGGCATGAGATTCTGAAAATCAGTTTGGTATTATGCCACGGAGGCCTACCCCCAGGTCTAATTTTTTTACTTAGAATGTTAGAGGAAAGGATAGGAAATAATAGAAGAGACCTTCCAATATTGATCTAGAAAAAGCACACGACAAAATACAAAGAAAATTAATCTCGTGGGGTATGGGCAAGAAAAGAGCACCAAGCAAATACATTTATACCATTACGAACATGTACCAAGCTAATTAGTGTGAGAGCAGCTGTCAGTGAATTTAATGAGTTTCAGTAACAATATGCCTACCTCAGTGGTCAGTTGTGAGCCACTATCTTTCTTAATGAATTGACGACTCATTTCAAGAGGAGGTGCCTTGGTGGTGTGTTTTATTTTCAGAAAATGTGGATTTATAGACCACACTAAAGATAAGAGTGATACTAACCACAATTATGAACAAACACCTTCAAATCAGAAAATTCAAAATAATTCAAGTTGTTACTAAGTTGAAAGCAACATTAATATAAATGAAAAATAGGGTGAAGCATGTTAAAATCTAAGAACCAGGAGATACTAAAAAATAACCACTTCTATTGTCTTGGATCAAATATCTCTAAAGTGGAGAATATTGAGGAGGATATTGCACATAGATTAGACACACTATGATTTAGGAGCCGAATGTAAGGTAACAAAAAATCAATATATTCATAAGATAAATGTAACTGAGCTAAGAATGGTGTGATGGATGTATAAAAAGGATGAATACAGGACAAATATATTGAGGTTGCAAGAAGAATGAGATAACTAATGCAATGTTCCTAGTTTTGATCCCAAAGAGAACAGGTACAGCTGATATTAAAGACTTTTGACCCATTAGTTTGACCATTAGTTTATGTAAGAACATTGTGAAGATCTTATCTATAAGACTTAGGATAGTGATGCCATCCTTTGCGACACAAAACCAGAGTGCCTTTATGGGGCCCTTATTGCTAATAAGTGTGTGGATTAGAAGTTTCGGTTGGGGAAGCTTGGTTTAGCGTGTAAAATAGATTTAGATGGCCTATGATAGGGAGGACTAGGATCTTTTCATGCGGTATCATCGATTGGAAAGACTTTGGGGAAAGCTAACGTACGTGGATGAGAGGGTGTATAGATAATGCTTGGATCTCTTTTCAGTTAAATGGCACCACAAAAAGTTGCTTTCGATCGGGGTCATATGTCGACCTTCCTGTTTACACTAGTGGGGGATGTTTTGAGTTGGATTTTGAGTGGGGATAAAGAGAGTGGGCTGATAAGGAGATTTAGGGTACCCAATCAGAACGTGAACAGTTCTCATTTACAATTTGCAGATAATACGGTTTTGTTTATTGAATGCAGAGGGTCATTAGGTGTTTTAGCTAGGAGTGTTCTTAGATGTTTTAAAATGATGTCAGGTCTCAAAATAAATCTGGGAAAAAAGTAGCATTTCTGGAATTAATGTGAATGATGTGGCATTGGAATCTTTTGTGAGAATTTCGGGTGTCATAGAGGGTCTTGGAGGTTGAGATACCAAGGGCTTTCGTTGGGGGGAAATCCCAAGAGTTAATGTTTCTAGGAACCGATCATTGAGAGGAATGAGCAACAACTGGCAACATGAAACAGGGTATATCTGTCCTTCGAAGGTACGATTGCGCTCATATGGTCTTCCCTAGCTAGTCTACCTCAGTGTCTTAAATCTTGCGACATGTCAGCAACATGTAGCCGACATGTTGCTACTTGAGGGTGAGGGACATGATAGTAGGTCGAAGCCGCTCCTGTGATTTTTCCACTCCCCCCATATATTGTCAACATGTTGATAACATATAAGAGACATAATGGAAAAAAAAGAAACAATTGAAGAAAAACGTGACAAAAATTGGTGAAAATAAGGTTTTCTAAATAAAATTTTGTACGGGCTAATTTAGAGTTAAATACATTTGATGAGAGCATATAATCTAGATGGTGGAAGTTGCAGCATCTGCAGCAGCATGCATTAGCGCATAGACTCGTTTACATGCGTGCATCGATGCATGCCACACATCCAAGCGTCTGGAGTATATGGACGCATGGCGTGCGAAGATGCACGCTGCAGCTTCCATGCTCCAGCCGATACGGCCCCACATTTAAATAACACAAAATATGACCAAAAAATACATATATAATGAATGACATATATTTGGGGAGGTACAGTTGCGTACCACCATAGGCCTAATCCATGGTATGATGGCACCACTCGCTGTAATGGCAGCCTAAATATTGTGTTCAGTGTATTTAGATATATTGGTCTTATTTAGGCTATTGTTGTAGAATTCAGCATTGCTAGCAAAAATAACTTTAGCGTTTTAACATGGAGAAGAAAAAATTGTATCGCAAAGTCATTGTTATTTGTTAATAAGTATGGGATTCATGAGAATAGTTGGGACACAGATCTAAATGCGAGGATGTTCGTGGGTTTTCCTTGGAAGGATATGATGGCATTAACCTAGCCTTTCTTATCCCTCGGTCATTTCAACATAGGCAGTAGTCCCTCTATTCGATTTTGGTTAGAACTATAATGGGGGAAGGGGCCCATCCTTTCTATTCGTTTCTCAAGACTTTTAAGACTTTTTTTATCCCCATACGCTCAGGTATCTCATGTTCTTTCTTAGTAGGTGATTGGTCTTCAATGGAACCCTAGGGTAGCAAATTTGGTTGAACTTGCATCTTTATTTAACCTCCTTCATGAAGTGCACCTCGATGATGTCACTCCTGTTTGGAGTATTGAGATCCCGAATTCTAGGGGCATTTTCTCCTCTAATCTTTTTTTCAATTGTTTTAGAAGAAACAAGGAGCGACCACAACCTATTTTTTGTGTTAGTATTTTTGGAAACCTGCGATACCTCCCACATTGGACTCTGTTCTTAATAAGATTAGCACTAGAGATGTTCTCCAAATGAGGAGAAAGCTGAAAGCCAAATCCCCTCATGCTTGTGTATTGTGCATATGTCAAGGGGAATCAGTGGATCATATTTTTGTATATTGTAGTTTCACACAATTTTTCCTTCAATTGATTAAGCTAGATTGAATTTTTGCATGTACTCTTTGCCTACTTTTGGATCAGAGAGATTTCCAAGACTGACAAAGAGAGGTCGTATCATATATCATTTAGTGTTCTTTGCGATTATGTGGCATATTTGGCAGATAAGGAATAGAGGGATTCTTAAGGATGGCCTCGACGATGGCAGCATTTTCTTCATGGGTGTCTATTGTGACGAGATCATCCCCTCCAGTTCGTATAGAGGTTGGTAGTGGGGCTTAGAAGGCATCAACTGTGGGGCATATCAAGCTGAACTTTGATGGTTCTGGAGTAGGGATCAGGAAGGACACATGCGTCATGCTCTCTCTGGTCCGATGGACATAGCCGTGTAGGGGATGCGATTCGGGTGGAGCTTCTAGCATTAGTTACAAGATTAAGGGAGGCAAGAGCTTTAAGTTTTGTCGCTTTGGAGGTGGAGGGTGATTCAGTTGCTATTGTTTCATGGACGACGGACTTTTTGCATTGCTCCTAGAGGCTTCTACATTTGATCAATTTGGTGCAATTCTTGGCTTCTGATTTGAATATCACATTTAACCATGTACCAAGAATAGCCAACGATGTTGCATACATATTAGCCAAAGGAGGGATGAGGATGACAGGTATGTATGCAGGCATCGAACAAGATGATTAATGGAGAACTTTTATTGTCTCTAATTTTTTATGTCTTTGGTGTGTTATTATTATCAGTCTCTTGGCTTTAATCATCTTTTGGTCCTTTGTTGGGAGTTATTCTTAGCGACCTACCTTTGTAACTTTTTCCCTCTATTTTATTATAATCCTCATTACTCATCAACAAAAAAGGTAAGCAATAAACACATCCAAGAGAGTCTAAGAATAACCCCAATATGAACTAAAGTATAAGAAAGTACGTTATGATGGTTTAGGCATGTAAAATTGAAAACAAGGCTTGCTTGACAAGGTACGGTTATAGTATGACTTCACTTTCCTAGGCTATAACATGTGTTTTTTTTATCAATAGGCTATAACATGTTTACCAGCACTAGCCAGTATCACACATATTTGCAGCAAATAAGTTAATTCAAAGATTCCAAAATTCTTCAATCACATAAACAGTGTCAACTGTCAAGGAGCAGAACCTCAAGACACAGAACCATGTCACAGAATCTGAAACCACCATAACTACCAATTTACCATCCACATCCCAGAAAAACTTCAAGGGTCGTAACTTGTACATGTAAAGAGATATAACTAGAAATAAAAATATTTAATCTACAAGAAATTTCTTGCAACTACTACCAATTACAACACCCTAAACCACAAGAAACTCGATAATGATGAGTAAAAAGAATAAAAATAATAATAATGCAAAATGTATACTCAAATAATAATGGAAAGCACCCAATAAACTAGATAGCAACAATGTAAGCAGTGAAAAAAGATCCTGATTATAAAGATTGGATTTTTAATGAATAAAACATCTAAAAAAAAGAAAAGAAAATCAAGCAGACCTACTTACCATTTATACCTCAAGTAGTAACCATCAAGTGGGGCAGACTCAAGAACATCATCGGTAGTGAGGGAGCCATCAGGGCGCCGAAGGAGCACGTAAGGCGTAAGCTCACAGCCTACGATAGGAATGTCGGACGGAAGGTGCACTCTCAGCACGCTCAGCATTCTTTCCACTTCAACAATTCTGCTCCACAGTCCTCACACCCTAACCCTAAAACTATCTCTAAAACGTTCTTTGTTTCAAACCCACAACTGAATCCCAAAAAGAGGCGGAAACCAGGCGGATCCGCCATTACTGAACCTTGAAACCCGCCAGCCTTGATGAATCAAACTCAACCCTATAATTCAAAATCAAGAGATCCTAAAACCCTATAAAATAAAATAAAAAAATTGTCCCAAATAAAAAAATTAAATAGCAAAGATAAACAGTTCGCTTTAGATTCGCGTATCTCTGACTCTCTATGATCAAGTGATCAAAATAGAATTCACAGAGGACTAGTTGTTCGATTGATTGGTGGATTGACTGAGGAACGAATGAGCGAATAAGAAAGCAGAAGAAGAGAAGATCGGTACTAGGGTTTTATAGCGGAAGAAGAGAACTGAAAGTCTCTGGTGCTCGATCTTCATTTCTCTTCGGAGGCAAATTATAAAGCGCGTATATTAGCTTTTTCCCTCCCGTACTTGCCCTTCAGGTTCTATCACGTCTCTCTCTCTCTCTCTCTTCTCTAGGAGGCTAAGGCTGCGTTTGGCCCGACTTGTTGTGCTTTTCGAGAAGCACTCATTGGATAAGTGGCTCAATGAGAGCACTTATCCACTGCAACAATAAACTGCTTAATTGAATAAAATAGCGTTTGATAAATACAATTATTTAAGTGCTTATAAAAATTTAGGGGTAAAATAAGTATTATAAAAATATTATTAAAGTTAAAAAATAACATTTACCTCGTGATGCTACGTGTACAAGGTCAGTATCAGTAACTAGTTATTCTGGTTAAAGTAGAAGCCGTTTTGGGGTTAGTATATCTCTTAGGGTTTTAGAAATAATCAGTCACCCGTTTTACAGTTGCTTATATGACGTTATTCTGTTGGTACCATAGAAAAAATCACACCAAGTATCGCAGATTTGCGTTGAGAAAATACTGCAACCCATGTAAGTTCTAGTGGGTTGCCCCAATGGTGACTTGCAGCTAGTGCCTCATGAAGCACCAGGTCTAGGGTTCGATTCCTACGGGGGTCGTTTCACTTGGAGCCACTGGAGGCTTACCCAGTCGTTAACTTCAAGACCCCAGGGAATAATCATGGTGCGCACAAGCTAGCCCAGACACCCCAATTATCAAAAAAAAAAAAAAAAAAAATCATGTGCAATAGTTTTCTGTAGCACATGATATAGCTATCAACCCCTGAATAATATTTTTTAAGTTCTATAAATACGATGGCTTTAGGAGAGCCCTTTTTGACAAGTGGCAAGCATTTTGGTGGTTGCACTGTAGTATATGAGATGAGGTAAATTGGAAGTACATGTCACGTATAAAATCTGCATCTCATCAAGTTTTTAAATCTGGAGCATTTCACCAAACAATCCAGCATCTTTATAAGGTTAGTCAAACACGCAAGTGTGATGTGTTTTATAAACCTACCACAAAACTAAACGACTAAAAAAATTAAACATTTGGTGATTAATAGTTCCTATCCCATAGATATGTATGTATATACTAGGAGGGAGGAGCACGTGCCATGCACATGCAAGCTATCATATATATA
>JAUPMG010000013.1:1114866-1126326 GCA_031762675.1 Pachysandra terminalis
CCAATCTCCTGGCTTTGAAAATATCCATGAAATATCCACTCCCAATCAGCCTGGGATCATAGAAACTACGTTTTGAAATATCCATTTTTTGTTTTCATGATTTTTAAGAAAAATTTTTATATTTCGAAAACATGTTAAAGAGTAAAATGATCCTAGATCAGTGATTAACATGGTTGGTTATTTCAGAAAAATTTGATTGTTGTGGTGAGCTTTCCTATCTAGGGTTGTCAATGAGCCGAGCTAGCTCAGCTTGGGCTCGGATTTGGCTTGTATGACTGAGCTTGTGTTCTATAATTAGACTTGCAAGCCAAGCTTGAACCCGAAAAAAAGTTCATTATCTTAATGAGATTGAGTCGAGTTTGAGTAGGCTCAGCTCGGTTTGTATATGAGATTTTATATATGAATTCCTATATCTTTTATCTTATATTAATATTAAACATGGATATTAATCTATTATATCATATTTAATAATAATCACCAATTATAATAATAATGCATTTGTACTAAGCTAAGCCCTTTTTTGTGAGCCGAGCCTGAGCCCAACATTTTTTAACGAGCCTGAGCCGACCTTGACAAAGCTCGGCTCAGCTTGTTTACAGCCCTATTCCTAACTAGTGATGGACACAAGAAGTTTGACTGGGTTTACGGGTGCGCAATGCCTTTCATGCTGTTTAGGTTTTCTCTTGTGCATTGCTTTTTCCTTGGGGGGACAAGCATGTGGTTGTTCATCATCTGTTTTCAGTGATGAATACCTGTATGACTTATAGTTTTAACTTCAGAGGTTCAGATCAGTGATGAATACCTGTATGACTTCTAGTTTCAACTTCAGAGGTTCAGATCAGTGATGAATTCTTGTATGACTTCTAGTTTAAATATTTTCCTGTTTGCAATATAGAAGTATCCATAGTATGTGCTTAGCCATACAAGCATTAGAAAAAAAAATGTTTAATCCTATAATTTTGAAGATGCGGTTTTTGATAGATTGGGATGGACGAACAGTATTCTTGTTGTTGACCTCAACCATATTGTTTAAACTCGGTATTGGATCGGGGATTGTCTCGGAGAATTTTTAATAAATTAGGGATCCACTTGGGATCGCGACTCGTCCCGAGCCAATCCCGAGTTGGATTGGCTGATCCACCGGGATTGGCCGATCCTTTACACCATAACCCCAACTAATTGGGATAAGGCATATGATTGTGATGATGAATCCTATAATTCATGCTCCTCTGCATGGAAGTCACTATCTTGTCAATAGAATAATAAGACCTTGCCATTCTTGCACTTTGTGCTACTGTATCTACTTGTTTAATATTTTGTAATTCTCTCCTTTTTGCTGATAACAAAACTTCTGGTTTTCCCCTGACATATGTAGTTCAATGGTTCACCGATGAGAGGTCGTGATATGTTTCTCTTCACCACCATTGGAATGATGGATTTTGTTGTGCTGTAAAACAAACTTAATTCCCATTTTTCTTCCTTCATTGTAATGAGTTTTCCTTTCAACATTCTCTTTTGTATCATTCTCTCCATCATTTGTATCTCTTTTGAAGGAGATGGGTACCTTTTTTTATATAGGCTGTTTTGCTTCATCACAATTTTGAAGAAAACAGGATCAATGAAATGCTGTTCCAGAATCATCTGAAACAAATCCTATTTATCGAGTCACATTTACGACTTGAGATTATATATGTATTGACCTTTATATATACTGTATAAAAGATGACACAGATGATTGTAAAGCTTGAATGAGGGTGAGAAAAACTTTTATTACTTTCGTCCGTATATTTTTCTACAATATTTCTGTACAATTGTAGTAGGATTGATTATTACCAATTGTAGAGATATATTAGTTAAAATAGTACTATAATAACAAAAAAGCAATTTATCAGCTTATAGTTACCAAACATGCTTCTTTTTTTGCTTTTTCAGCTGTACAACAAAAGTTTACCAAACAGTTTTGCTTCATAAAAGATCTCCTAAAAAGCAAAAAAATTGCTTATTGCTTTTTTGCTTCGGACAACAGCTTTTTGAAAGCAAGTCCAAACATAGTATCTCATCCATCGACACTAGAATCCATGAAGAACAAGTCATCGATTCATGAACTATTTGTTTCTAACACCAATGAATCCGATCAATCTCACATCGTTTACAGAGCTGCAATTGTATCAAGACTTCTCCTTCTTGTGCTAATCATCTTATGGCGGTCTCTGCTAAGCCCTTACGACACCTCCGCTTCCTTAAACCCTAATTGTCTCCCTTCCAACTCTAAGGATGTCCCTCCTACAGCTGAATCTGTTCGATGGCCGAGGATTGGATTGGCGATTGAAGACAGCATTGTATGGGACGGAGTCTATTTCGTTAGGATTGCACAATGCGGATACGAATATGAACAGACTTACGCGTTTTTACCTCTTCTTCCGATTTGTATTTACGTGTTATCTCAAACTGGTGAGTGGATTTGATTATTTTTGCTTTCAAGATTGAACTTTTTTACCCTTTGAATATCTGATTCTGATCATTATTTTTTTTCTCGAGAATTGTAATGGATTTTAATGTTTTCTTCTACAGTTTTC
This sequence comes from Pachysandra terminalis, assembly GCA_031762675.1. Classification (NCBI taxonomy): domain Eukaryota; kingdom Viridiplantae; phylum Streptophyta; class Magnoliopsida; order Buxales; family Buxaceae; genus Pachysandra; species Pachysandra terminalis. The sequence goes on from JAUPMG010000013.1 coordinate 1,117,443, forward strand.
ACTCCGTTGGTTCCGCTTATTGGATACAGAGCTGTATTGGGTTTATCGGGTTATGTAATCAACAACATTGCATTTGTATTTGCGGCAGTTTATTTTTACAGGCGAGTTCTTTGTGCATTTGTTATTTCTGTTTTTCTTCTATTCCGAGACTTAGTTATTCAATTATAAGTGAACTAGAACTGGATTTTGTCATTGACTTGAAACGACATACAATTGTGTTACAAGCATTATACACACTCACACACATATATATACACACACAGACACGCACATGCTCCAGAGAGAGAAACCTGTTGCTATGTTTTACTCACATGTCAAAATGTTGTTCGTTATTAAGCAATAATAATGAAAACTAGATATCAGAAGATCAAATATGCACACAGATATAAGTGGTTCGGCAAATCCTACGTCCACGAGAAAGAAGAAGTTTCCACTATATCAAATAATGAATTAGGGTTACAACTTATACTGCAACCCAATATATATGAAAAATCCCCAATATACCCTTACCCTCCCCCTTGGATCTAGAGACTAGTGAACATGAGCCACTATCTCTGACATGAAACTTATTCAGGAAACGCCACTTCTCCTTATGTACATTTGGTCGACCCTAGGTCACATGCCAAGTTTCAGTCTCAAGTACGATTTTCTTTTGAAAATGCTGGACATACTCCAACCCTAGATCCCGAAAATGCTTTTCATTGTTGGGGAGCGGAAAAGGTTATTATAGAAAAGCAAAAGAGGGAGAAGAGAGTAGTTTTGGACGAACATGTTAGGAAAAATTATTATAAAAAAGCAACAGGCCCCAACATTGTAGGATATTAGGTATGGAAGGGCACTTATGCAACGTAAAGCTTGCTCTTCACATTGGCTTTAAAAGCATTATCATTGAAGGTGATTCAAGACAGATTATTTGGAGATTGCTGGCAAGACTAGTTGCAATTGGAAGACTACTGGTATTGTTCATGAAGCCAAGGTCCTTATTGATCAATTTGACACGGTTCTCTTCAGTCACGTTTATAGGGAAGCTAATGCTACTGCTGACTTTCTGGCTAATTTGGGTTTTTCGTTTGGTTCTTGTACCTGAGTTACTTCACCATCAAGTTAGTTTACTCTTAAGGATGATATGTTAGGTCGTACTTTTACTAGGAAAATTTCTGAGTTTCTAAGTGTAAAACTCCGGAGGGAGTTAACTGTGCATTCCATTAAGTTTTTTATTCAAGTTTATTACCAAAAAAAAAAAAGGCTAACGTGGAGATGAAGCTTACTTCTCTTCACTAGCATGGGCATTAGTACTCTCCATATATGGATGTGTATGTATGTATATGTTTCATATATGTATGTTTATGCGTGTACGTTTGTATTGGGATCAGAAAGCTTAGGATAGGTTTTAAATCTGGGTTGTCAGTCCAACTTTCAACGTCATTACCGGCCTTATTTTAAACTCTCACAACTAAAGGATGGTGCTGGTTAGTTGTTCTGTTCAAAATTTTAGGATACGTGGAACGTATTCTCAATTAAATGGGGATGCTGCAACCTTTGTCCATGTCTTTGAATTTTATATAATTGAAGTAGTGAGCAGTTTCTCTATTTTGTAGTTCTAAAATGGCTTCACTTCTTTGAATAACTCAGTCTTTTGACTTTTTTTTTCGGCGTTCATGTTTCTTCATTAGGGCTTCTAAATATGATCTCTGGGCTTATTGACTTGACAGGCTTTCAGTCATTATTTTGAAGGACACAACAGCAGCTTTGCGAGCATCCATATTGTTTTGCTTCAATCCAGCTTCCATTTTCTATTCATCAGTGTAATTTTTTCCCTATATCATTTATTTTAAAGTCACTGGTCCCAGGATGCAAATGATTAAAATGAGGATATGGATTTTTCTTGTGGTTTGGCAGATATTCAGAAAGTCTATATTCCCTATTTTCATTTGGAGGACTATACCACTTGTTATCTGGTTCAAACACTATCGCCATGCTTCTGCTTTCTCTTTCTGGTTCTGCAAGGTCAAATGGGGTTCTTAATGCTGGCTATTTCTGTTTCAAGGCTATGCATCAAGCTTATGATGCTATCTGCAGAAAACATCATGCTGTAAGTTAATATTTTTTTCTTAATCGCTTGGCTTATTGAATTGGGTTTCCATATTACTATCAGGTTGTGGTTGAAATGTATATAGAGTAGGAAATGAGAGGTACAAAAGCTGTAGATACTAATCTATATTGTTATTTGGAGATGCATTCCTGCTCCTCATTGTCTCAAAGTAGAAAAGGCTTATCTTCATGCTGCATTCTTCTTTAAGTTAATGAGTTGGAGTCGTCCTCGAGTTGTAGAATAGGTGTTACATTGTATGTTGATCACGTCTTATACAGAAGCCTTCTATGTTTTATTTGAAACTTAGTTCTTTAGTTAATACTCTATATTTTTGTTCAGAAAATTGTTTATTTCCCTTTCAAATTTATCCTACAATCTATGATACCTAGACCCTTCACCTTATCCAACATACCCATGCCCAGCCTGACATAACGTATGCATGTGTATGGGATATGGGTCCCACACTTCATTGGTTATGAAAAAAGATGCTATGCTAATAATTTTTTTATTGATATATATGTATGTTCCAGTTGGCAGTGCAGGTTCTTATTACTGGAGTTGTACGATCTCTTTGTATCTTTGTTCCATTTATTGGTTTCCAAGTGTATGGATACTACAATATATGTTTTGGACGTTTGCCTGATGAAATGAGGCCTTGGTGCAAAGCAAGATTACCTTTATTGTACAATTTCCTTCAAAGTCATTATTGGTATGTTTGTTTCTACAATAATACATTGCATTTTCTTCCCATTTGTATCTCTTATTCCTTTTGTTGATTTGCAGTTGGATGCTTGTTACTATGGTGCTAACGATTTGCCCAACATATATCGACTCTTTGTTTTAGATCTTATGTTGGCATGAATAGAAGTTTTTAAACCCTACGGGATTTGCAAACAAATTTCTGTGAAGCCAAAGAATTTTTTTTTTGGTAATTGCTTGAGGAAGTTATATAATTTCCATTATTTTATAGCTGCTTAGTTGCAGAGTTGATGTTTTTTTTTTACTCACTTGTGTTTGTTATAAACATGGTCCAAAGTAACTGGATGATATGTCATGTTTACTTGTGTGCCAATTCTTGACTGCATTTGTTTGGTGATTCTGATAAAAGGTGGAGATGCTTTGCTAGATTTTCCTTCCCTAATTTTCGCTGGTGGTCTTTTTTCTGTGTCAGGGGAGTAGGTTTCTTGAGATATTTTCAACTCAAACAGTTGCCGAACTTTCTTCTTGCATCTCCAGTATTGTCTCTGGCACTTTGCTCCATTGTTCATTTTGCAAAGTTACGTCCTGAAATTGTATTCTCTCTGGGTTTCCGAATTTCTTCAGAGGAGAGGAATTATGCTTCTATGTTATATTCTCTGGAAACAGAGGAAAAATCAAAGAGTGCTCGGCTTTTGGAGGACTTCTCTTCCACAGTACAGAAAGGTATCAGTTCCAAACACATTTTCCTTATGAGTTACCATGCATAAAATTATTAGGGAAGAGAGATCACTTTTAAACTCAATTTGCATTATGATTTTAGTTTTACAAAGATATTTCAACTGGCTGTCCACTGTGCTATAGTTTTCAACTATATTGCTTTGCACAAAATCCTTTCATTCATTATGGAATTCCCTTTATTTAGTGGAAAATGAGAAGGAAACTTAATGTTTTGAAGTTGACAAAAGTCCTTGCTTTTTGGCTTTAGCAATTTCATGAAGAATCTCTCTCCCTCTCTCTCTCTCTCTATATATATATGTGTGTGTGTGTGTGTGTGTGTGTGTGTGTGTGTGTGTGTGTGTGTGTGTGGGTGGGTATCATCATCATCATCATATGCCTTATCCCAACTAGTTGGGGTTGCCAACAAAAATAAAAGATATGATATAAATATATATATATGTGTATGTATGTATGTATGTATGTACGTACATACGAAATATAAATTATTTGATGATTTTTAATTGTGATTTAAGCTAAAATTCTCGATCATATGTTATCTATTAAAATCATGGGAAATAGTAGCAAGGGAACATTTTGGTATTTTGTGAAAAAGCATTTGTTTTGGATTTTATATCATCTGAGAAATAGCAAATTAAAGAAAGCTCATTTTGTAAGACTGTGGCCTCTATTAGCCAGCACAAAGTTGTGAGAATATATCATTCTATTTCCTTTGGTCCATTTTTATTGCACAAAAATAATTTACTCAAGCCATTATTGCATTTCTAACAGAAATCCCCACTCTCAGACAGAGGAAGCCAAAGAGCAAAGTAGAGTCTCGTGATTCTTTTAAGACTGCCATGAAGACGCTAGAAAATGAATTGATTGTTCCAGCAAAGCCAGAGTACTCTTCCCCTTTAATTCTTCCTTTCGTTCTGCATTTGGGTTTCATGGTTGCCACGGCTTTTTTTGTTATGCATGTACAGGTCAGTCTCTCCTTTTCCTTTATCAGATATCTGCACATCTTATAAATTATTTCAAACTTGGTAAAAATTTTATTATCACCTTTATTAAAAATATACAGCAACAGCCTGGGGAGTTCTTGGGAAGATAAATGGTCCGCAAAAGGCTGTTACTGTAAAAGGCTCTTAAACCATGCGCAGCTTCGATCTAGTGTTTTTGCTCCAAGTGATAAGCTTGGAGCTGCTTACTCATAAGTAACATAGTAACAATAGTGTTAAGTATCGGCCAATCCCGAGTCGGATCAGCTAATACAACTCGGGATCAGCTCGGGACGAGTCACGATCCCGAAATTTGCTCAAGTTCTCAAATAATGAACTTATTCAATGATTTATATATTTCTACAAATAGAGGTTATATGCTAGAAGAAAAAAAAAGGAAAAATTTAGAGCATTATGTGTTAAATTGATCATTATTAGCAAAGATGGATCATATCTTCTGATATCACTATGTATCACATTTTTAATTCTCAGGTTGCCACGCGTTTCTTGTCTGCCAGCCCTCCACTCTACTGGTTTGCCTCGTATCTAATGGTCTCTCCTAGCACAAATGCGAGATGGGGTTATTTGATATGGGCGTACTCTGCGGCATACATCCTTCTCGGCAGTTTGCTCTTCTCGAATTTTTATCCTTTCACCTGAGAAGCTTCAACGTTATTGTTCTTCCATCTGTGGGTTTAGAAAGACGGGTTCTTGCAAATGTCCCCCACATTTTGGTACCACTGAATGTGTTCCACGAACACGGGGATTTGCTCCAACTCTTTGAATTCTTTTCCTCACTGGTTAGATGCTCTACGCCTTTGATTCTTCCTAACTATTCCGACGACTTTATGAATCTCCAGTAGCATCATATTTGATCCCGAAAAACCAGTTATATTTGTTTTTCTCCCTGAAGAAGCGTTTGGTTTGCCCTGTTGCCTAGCTACAAGTTTGCCTAAATTGTATGGAGAGCATCTTTGAAGATCCGCGACTGCCAACAGTTGGATCCCCATGAAGATTTAGCCCGTCCTTACGATTTGTGCTATATGGATGCATTGGTTATGATTTTGCGCTTAATGGATGCAAAGGGATAATGCTCATACTGCAGTTTCCTACTTCCGTTGACGGCGGTGCGAGGATTCATCCCAACCCAGTGCAGTCTAGTTCAAAGAGATTGATCATAAATTTTACTTTGATTTGTTGGCCTTGCTTTGACAATTTGATTTAGATGCACTTTTCTTTTGGTTTCTTGTGAAGATGAATCAGATGCTCAAATCATGAAGGGCCACAAGAAATTAGTTATTTTACTTGCAGATTTATTATTCCGTTTACACTTTCGAATCAGGTTGGAGTTCTGAGCAGCTGATTGCCGTAAGCATATAAATTGGTTTACACTTTTTTTCAAGGGCCTTTCTACAGCGCTAACCTATATGCGTGCATGCATGCATGGGTGCGGGCACAGGCGTGTGTGCATGCTTGCTCACTCCAGGATTTAGGTTGGGTTGGTTTGGGTTTTAGGGTTTTGCATTTAATTTTGGTTTGATTTTCAGGTTGGGGAATTCGGTAGGGGTGCAACTTGGGTCGGGCTAACCCGAACCCAAACTGACTTTGGGTCGGTTTCGGTTGGGTTTTACAATACATTGGGCTGGTTTTGGGTTGAAAAAACACAACCCAATTTAAATTGGTTCGGCTTTGGGTTGGGTTTTGCAATACATTGGGTTGGTTTTGGGTTGATGTCACTCCGAAATAAACCAAACCGCGTTGCACCCTAGTCAATGCCAGTAAAGAGAATAGGACATTGGCACTGATCAACCTGCTTTGGGCTAATAATCTGAAATTCAAGCATTTCTATGATCTTTCAAAAGGAAAGAGACATGTCTGATTCCTTTTGGCTCGAATAGCCTTTATGATTTCAAGAAACAACAAAATGCCTTGTCCCATGTAATTGAGCTTCAGATTTTTGAATGCAAGATGAAAAATGTATGAACCTCCAAGAAGAAAATTTTGGGGATATGGCACAAAGCTTTTATATATGTACATGTGATGAAATTAGATACATACACTGAAGTAAACATTAGAAATCAAACAAAATTCAAATGGAAGGACCAGATCTGAGCACCCTCTCTAGTTTTTCAGCTTTGGCATAATCCTTTTCTGAGAGAGATCCAGCAGGGAAAGCTGTAATCTCTACAACTAGGTGTGGAGTGGGGAGCTCATCAAACAAAGCCCTCACATTATTACAACACACACTTTCTCCATGAGCACTCTCCCTCCTAATCTGACAACCCTACAAAAGCAAAACAAAGAAGTTCAGAGCAAGGTTGTCAAATCATGAATGGAATCAAAAATCGTTAGGAACCAATTAAAATTGAATCGTAATTTTGAATCGTAGATCGTTACTCATCATAGGGTTTTATTATAAGTAATGCTTTGGATTTAGGTTTTGGGATTTCACTTAGGAAATGGGATTTTATATTGTATAAAATGAGTAGACTATATTTATTTATGCATATTTAATCATTTTAGAGTAACTATGTTCTATATAAACAAGGATCAAACCAAAAAAAGGGAAATTTTTCCAATAAAAAAAGAAGCACACAATTTTTAGCGTTGTAGTGTCGAATCGTTTGAATGATATGAATCGTAAGATTCAAACATAAACCGATTTTTTCACTGATTTGAATCAATATACGGTCAAACCGAATCGAATCGTAAGATTTTAACAACTGAGGTTCAAAGAAATTGTCCTCGATAACATAACATGGAGAAATTGTACAAATATGATAAAAACACAAAACAAAACTGCATAAATTGTCCTGCAAGATGTTTAATTTATGAAAATAAAGGTAAAAGTGATTACAATACCTTATGGGAAGTGGCATCAACAAAGTGATCATCATCAGAAAGTAATGAAGCAATGGCTTTAAGGCGGCGTTGACCTTCGGATTTGGATGGTACCCTGTAACTCCTCTTAAGTGTACCCTTTGTTGTAACATGCCATTTGCTCACATGTTTCCTTCTGGATGCTGCTTCCTTTTCCTCTGATCAACAAAAACCATGAATTGGATTGCTTGTCATCATTTTATTTATTCTCTTTCTTTTTTCTCACAGGCTTAATGTTTTTTCCTCCTAGGATTTATGTAACTTTCCATGACTAATAACTTTACAGCACAACTGCATTAACCACAAATTGGATTTCTTCAGGCTCACTTTTTATTTTATTTTATTTTTTTCTCAAAGCAGGTATACTATATATATATATATATTCTAGGATTCACGAAATGTCCATGAGTCCTTATCTCTCTGCTTTAAGTACAGCTCATGTTTAAACAAGGTACCATAACTTTACAGCTTGTAGATGATGTGGTTTTGATTGACAAAAGTAGAGAGGAAGCAAAATGTAAAACTAGAATTATATAGAAGGATACCTTGGAATCAAAAGGTTTCAAAATAAATCGAGGTAAGATTTTTTTTTTTTTTTTTTTGATGATAAGTAACCAGCAAATATTTATTAATGAATATATGGGATGTAATTTATAAATCGAGATAAGATTGAATATATGGGATGTAATTTTTGGCATAAATAGTAGCAAGGGTGAAGCATTGATAAGAATTGATAACTACGAGATTCAAAAAGTAATCACTTCGTTCACCTTGGATCATCAACTATACATAAAGAGACGGATATTGAAGAGTATGTTGCACATAAAACTAGGGCCAGATGACTCAAGTGTAGATATGCTTCTAGAGTGTGATATGATCAACAAATTCTAGTGAACAACTATCAGGCTTGCCATGATGTATAAGCAAAATGTTGGGCACCAAAGAAGTAAAATATTCATAGGATGAGCGTCGCTGAAACAAAGATGTTAAGATGAATGTGTACGAATACTTGGAAAGATAAGGTAAGGGATGAACAAATCTAAGAGTGCTTAGGAGTAGCCCCAATAGGAGAAAAATAAAGGAAAGTAGGTTAGGATGGCTAGCGCACGTTAAACAAAGACCTAAGGAGGCATTTGTGAGAGGGTGAATATTGAAGGTTCTAGAAGGGTGAGAGGAATAACAAAAAGGATCCAGATAGAGTAAGGTTAAAAATGATTTATATACATATAATTTGGCAGAAGTTATGGCCTCCAACATATTGGGATAACAGAACAATATCCATTTTACCTATCCCAACCAATTGGAATAACCAGATAAGGCATTTTATTGTTGTTGTTGTTGTTGCATAGCTATATCTAGTTCAGAGAAACTTCAATATAACTTGAGAATCACAGTAAGATTAAGGATTTATACCTGGTGAGCCGGTGTGACATATTACATTGTTCAAGGGACCCTATACGGTTTCAAAGTAGAGCATAGTCCAAAACCCATCAAGGCC
>JAUPMG010000013.1:1126426-1137290 GCA_031762675.1 Pachysandra terminalis
ATTTGACCATAATACCTCTCAATCAATGATAATTGTAATAAATATGAACCATTTTTTAATTATTTATTTTTTGATTTGTTTTGTTGTATTATTTTTTTAATTTTAATTTTTATCCTATAATTATATGAGATTAATGGGGTTTCAACAATTTTCATTGATACTAAGCTTCTTTCTTCTTCCATATAAGCATTTATTTTGTTTTTAAGATTATTAAACACGGTATCCAAGGGTATTTTGTTCATAAAATATACTTTCAAACTATAGGGGAGGTGTTTGTGATGGCCAAAGTTTTAGGGGTACTTGTTGCTATTATGCCAAACTCAAGGGGGTGTGAAAGTAATTTACCCTTTTTCTAACTTTTAACTAGAGTTTTGATTTATTTCGGCTGAAATATCTGAAATTTCGGCCGAAAAAGTGTCAATTTCAGGTGAAATTGTTTTGGCCAAAGTACATTTATTTCAGCAAAATTTCGGTGAAATGAGCACTTTTTCAGCCGAAATATTTCATTTCGAAAAATAGGGATTTCATGTTTCGGAGGGCTGATCCGACACCGAAATTTCTCTGAAATTAAAAACTATGGGGTTGCCGGACGATCCATATTTGATCGTCCGAAACAGAGTCGGAGAGTTTTTAATAAATTAGGGATCAGCTTGGGATCTTGACTCGTCCCGAGCCGATCCCAAGTTGGATCGGCCGATCTAGACCGAGATCGGCTGATACGACGGACTGGGATCAGTTGATCCTTTACACCATGACACCAACTAGTTGGGGTAAGGCATATGATGATGATGAATCCTATAATTCATTATCAGTCCTTTGTATGGAAGTCACTATTTTGTCAATGGAAAGTGGAGGACAACTTAGTGGAAAATTGGTGGTAGCGGGAACTCAAGTGGATTCCCAACTTTAGTAAGACCTTGCTATTCTTGCACTTTGTGCTACTGTATCTACATTCCCATTTTTCTTCCTTCACTGTAATGAGTTTTCCTTTCAACATTATCTTTTGTATCATTATCTTCATCACGTGTATCTCTTTTGAAGGAGATGGGTACCTTTTGTAATGAGCAATTTATCAGTTTATAGTTACCAACACATGCTTTTTTGCTTTTCAGCTGTACAACAAAAGTTACCAAACAGTTTTGCTTCATAAAAGATCTCCTGAAAAGCAAAAAAATTGCTTATTGCTTTTTTGCTTCTAACAACTTTTTGAAAGCAAATCCACACGTATTCTCTCATCCATCAACATTGGAATCCATGAAGAACAAATCATCGATTCACGAACTATCTGTCTTTAACACCAACGAATCCGATCAATCTCACATCATTTGCAGAGCTGCAATAGTATCAAGACTTCTCCTTCTTGCACTAATCATCTTCTCGCAGTCTTTGCTAAGCCCTTACGACACCTCGGCTTCCTTAAACCCTAATTGTCTCCCTCCCAACTCGAAGAATGTCCCTCCTACAGCTGAATCTGTTCGATGGCCGAGGATTGGATCGGTGATTGAAGACAGCATTGTATGGGACGGAGTCTATTTCGTCAGGATTGCACAATGCGGATACAAATATGAACAGACTTACGCATTTTTACCGCTTCTTCCGATCTGTATTTACGTGTTATCTCAAACTGGTGAGCGGATTTGATTATTTTTTCTATCAAGATTGAACTTTTTTTTTTCTTTCCCTTTGAATATCTAAGACCGATCATTATTTTTTTTCTTGAGAATTGTAATGGGTTTTGATGTTTTCCGCTTCAGTTTTTGCTCCGTTGGTTCCGCTTATTGGATACAGAGCTGTGTTGGGTTTATCGAGTTATGTAATCAATAACATTGCATTTGTATTTGCGGCAGTTTATTTTTACAGGTGAGTTGTTTGTGCATTATTTCTGTTTTTCTTCTATTTCAATGAGACTTAGACATTCATTCAATTATAAGTAAACTAGAACTGGCTTTTGTCATTGACTTGAAACAACATACAATTGATTTACAAGACTACACACACACACACACACACACACACACACACACACACACACACACACACACATATACACACATGCTCTAGAGAGAGAAACCTGTTGCTATGCTTTACTCACATTTGAAAGTGTTGTTTGTTATTAAGCAATAATAATGAAAACTAGAAAACAGAAGATCAAATATGCGCACAGATATATGTGTCTCGGCAAATCCTACGTCCACGGGAAAGAAGAAGTTTCCACTATATCAAGTAATGAATTAGGGTTACAATTTATACTCCCCCCCTGGATCTAGAGACTAGTGAATATGAGCCACTGACATGAGGCTTATTTGGGAAACGCCACTTCTCCTTGTGTAAATTTGGTTGATCCTAGGTCACATACCAAGTTTCAGTAGTACGATTTTCTTGTGAAAATGCTGGACATACTCCAACCCTAGATCCCGAAAATGCTTTTCGTTGTTGGAGAGACGAAAAGGTTATTATAGAAAAACAAAAGAGGGGGAAGAGAGTAGTTTTGGATGAACATGTTAGGAAAAAATATTATAAAAAAGCAACAGGCCCCAACATTTTAGGAAATTAGGTATGGAAGGGCCACTTATGCAAGGCAAATTTGGGGGTGAAGCTTACTTCCCTTCACTAGCATGGGCATTAGCACTCTCCATATATGGATGTGTATGTACGTATATGTTGCATATATGTATGTTTATGCGTGTATGTTTGTATTGGGATCAGAAATCTTTGGATATGTTTTAAACCTAGGTTGTCAGTTCAACTTTCAATGTCATTACCAGCCTTATTTTAAACTCTCACAACTAAAGGATGGTGCTTCTTAGTTGTTTTGTTCAAAATTATAGGATATGTGGTACATATTCTCAATTAAATGGGGATGCTGCAACCTTTGTCTATGTCTTCGAATTTTATATAAATGAAGTAGTGAGCAGTTTCTCTATTTTGTAGTTCTAAAATGGCTTCACTTCTTTGAATGACCCAGTCTTTTAACTTTTTGTCAGCGTTCTTGTTTCTTCATTATAGCTTCTATATATGATTTCTGGGCTTATTGACTTGACAGGCTTTCAGTCATTATTTTGAAGGACACAACAGCTGCTTTGCGAGCATCCATATTGTTTTTCTTCAATCCAGCTTCCATTTTCTATTCATCAGTGTAATTTTTTCCCTATATCATATATTTTTAAAGTTACTTGTCCCAGGCTGAAAATGATTAAAATGAGGATATGGATTTTCCTTGTGGTTTGGCAGATATTCAGAAAGTCTATATTCTCTATTTTCATTTGGAGGACTATACCACTTGTTATCTGGTTCAAACACTATCGCCATGCTTCTGCTTTCTCTTTCTGGTTCTGCAAGGTCAAATGGGGTGCTTAATGCTGGCTATTTCTGTTTCAAGGCTATGCATCAAGCTTATGATGCTATCTGCAGAAAGCATTATGCTGTAAGTTAATGTTTTTTTCTTGATCACTTGGCTTATTGATTTGGGTTTGCATATAACTGTCAGGTTGTGGTTGAAATGTATGTAGAATAGGAAATGATCAGCAAATGAGAGGCACAAAACCTGTAGATGCTTATCTGCATTGTTAATACTCTATATTTTTATTCAGAAAATTGTTTATTTCCCATTCAAATTTATCCTACAATATATAATCTCTAGACCATTCGCCTTATCCAACATACCCATGTCCAGCCTGACATGACGTATGCATGTGTATGGGATATGGGTCCCACACTTCATTGGTCATGAAAAAAGATGCTATTAATAATTTTTTTATTGATATATATATATATATGTATATGTTCCAGTTGGCAGTGCAGGGTCTTATTGCTGGAGTTGTACGATCTCTATGTATCTTTGTTCCATTTATTGGTTTCCAAGTGTATGGATACTACAATATATGTTTTGGACGTTTGCCAGATGAAATGAGACCTTGGTGCAAAGCAAGATTACCTTTATTGTACAATTTCCTTCAAAGTCATTATTGGTATGTTCATTTCTACAATAATACATTGCATTTTCTTCCCATTTGTCTGTTCTTATTTCTTTTGTCCACATATATCGACTCTTTGTTTTAGATCTTATGTTGGCACTGATAGAAGATTTTAAAACCTATGGACTTTGCAAACAAATTTCTGTGAAGCCAAAGAAAAAAATGTTTTGGTAATTGTTTGAGGAAGTTATATAAATTTCCATTATTTTATAGCTGCTTAGTTGCAGAGTTGATGTTTTTTTTCACTCATTGATGTTTGTTACAAACATGGTCCAAAGTAACTGCATGAAATGATACTGATGTCATGTTTATTGTGTGCCAATTCTTGAATGCATTTGTTTCGTGATTTTGATAAAAGGTGGAGACGCTTTGCTAGATTTTCCGTCCCTAATTTTAACTGGTGGTCTTTTTTCTGTCAGGGGAGTAGGTTTCTTGAGATATTTTCAACTCAAACAGTTGCCGAACTTTCTTCTTGCATCTCCAATATTGTCTGGCACTTTGCTCTATTGTTTATTATGCAAAGTTACGTCCTGAAATTGTTTCTCTCTGGGTTTCCGAATTTCTTCAGAGGAGAGGAGTTCTGCTTCTATGTTATATTCTCTGGGAACAGAGGAAAAATCAAAGAGTGCTCAGATTTCAGAGGACTTCTCTTCCAAAGTACACAAAGGTATCAGTTCCAAACACATTTTTATTGTGATTTAAGCTAAAATTCTCGATCATATGTTATCTATTTAAATCACAGGAAATAGTAGTGAGGGAACATTTTGGTATTTTGTGAAAAAGGATTTGTTTTAAATTTTATATCATCTGAGAAATAGCAAATTAAAGAAAGCTCATTTAGATCATTTTGTAATACTGGGGCCTCTATTGGCCATCACAAAGTAGCGAGGGTATATCATTCTATTTCCTCTCCTTCATTTTTATTGCGACACAAAAATATTTACTCAAGCCATTATTGCATTTCTAACAGAAATCCCCACTCTCGGACAGAGGAAGCCAAAGAGTCTCCAGATTCTGTTAAGACTGCCATGATGACGTTAGAAAACGAATTGATTGTTCCAGCAAAGCCAGAATACTCTTCCGCTTTAATTCTTCCGTTCGTTCTGCATTTGGGTTTCATGGTTGCCACGGCATTTTTTGTTATGCATATACAGGTCAGTCTCTTCCCTTTCCTTCATCAGATATCTTCAATATCTTATAAATTATTTCGAACTTGGGAAGTTTATTACCACCTTTATTAAAAATATACAGCAACAGCCCGGGGAGTTCTTGGGAAGATAAATGGTCCGCAAAAGGCTGTTACTGTAAAAGACTCTTAAACCCTTGTGCAGCTTCAATCTAGAGTTTTTGCTCTAAGTAAGTGATAAGCTTGGAGTTGCTTACTCATAAGTAACATAGTAACAATAGTGTTAAGTATCGGCCGATCCATCCCAATACAACTCGGGATCAGCTCAGGACGAGTCACAATCCCGAAAATTGCTCCCTATTATTTATATATTTCTACAAATGGAGGTTATATGCTAGAAAAAAAAAGGAAAAATTTAGAGCATTATGTTTAAAATTGATCATTAGTTGCAAAGATGGACCATGTCTTCAGATATCGCTATGCATCACATTTTTCTGACCCTTTTAATTCTCAGGTTGCCACGCGTTTCTTGTCTGCCAGCCCTCCACTCTACTGGTTTGCCTCGTATCTAATGGTCTCTCCTAGCACCAGTGCGAGATGGGGTTATTTGATATGGGCGTACTCTGCGGCATACATCCTTCTCGGCAGTTTTCTCTTGTCGAATTTTTATCCTTTCACCTGAGAAGCTTCAACGTTGTTTCTCTTCCATCTATGGGTCGAGAAAGACGGATTCCTGCAAATGTCCCCCACATTTTGGTACAACTGAACGTGATCCACGAACACGGGGATTTGCTCCAACTCTTTGATTTCTTTTCCTCACTGGTAAGATGCTCTACGCCATTGATTCTTCCTAACTATTCCGACGACTTTATGAATCTCCAGTAGCATCATATTTGATCTCGAAAAACCAGTTATATTTGTTTTTCTCCCTTAAGAAGCTTTGGTTTGTCCTGTTGTCTAGCTACAAGTTTGCCTAAATTGTACGGAGAGCATCTAGGAAGATCCAAGACTGCCAACAGTTGGATCCCCATGAAAATTTAGTCCGTTCTTACGATTTGTGCTATATGAATGCAAATGGATGATCATAATGCAGTTTCTATCTTCCTTCGATGCAAACATAGAAGAAAGATTTAGTCCTTGGTTACGATTTTGTGCTTAATGCATGCAAAGGGATGATGCTCATACTACTGCAGTTTCCTACTTATGTTGACGGAGGTGCAAGGATTCATCCCTACCCAAACCATCCCAACCCAGTGCAGTATAGTTCAAAGAGATTGATCAGGAATTTTACTTTGAATTTTTCAACTTGCTTTGACAATTTGATTTAAATTCATTTTTCTATAGCAAGTTTGGTTTCTTGTAAGATGAATCAGATGCTCAAACCATGAAGGGCCACAAGAAATTAGTTGTTTTTTTTACTTGCAGATTTACTAATATCCATTTACACTTCGGAATCGTTGAAGTTCTGAGCAGCTCATTGCCATAAGCCATATAAATTGGTTTAAACACTTTTTTTCTTCTTTTTCCGAGGGTCTTTTTGCTCGTGTAACCCTGAGCCGCTAACCTATATGCGTGTGCAAGCAGGTGCGCGGGTGGGTGTGTGCATGCGTGTGCATGCATGCTTGCTCACTCTAGGATTTAGCTTGGGTTGGTTTGGGTATAGGGTTCGGTTGGGGAATTTGGTTCTCAATTCGGTCATGTTCGATTTTGGGTCAACCTTCACCAACCTCAGTTTGGTTTTGGGGGGGTTGATGTCAACCTGAACCAGACCGAACCGAATTGCACCCCTAGTCAATGCCAGATAAGAGAATTGGACATTGGCATTGATCAAGCTGCTTTGGGCTAATAATCTGAAATTTGAGCATTTCTATGATCTTTCAGAAGGAAATAAAGACATCTTTACGATTCCTTTTGGCTTAACTAGCCCTTTATGATTTTGAGCCTCTGATTTCAGAATGAAAGTTGAGAATTGTATAAACACAGGCCAAGAAGAAAATTTTGGTGCTTTTACGCATGTTATATATGTACAGGAGCAGAAATGGAAATACATACACTGAAGTAAGCATTAGAAATCAAACAAACTTCAAATGGAAGGGCCAGATCTGAGTACCCTCTCTAGTTTTTCAGCTTTGGCATAATCCTTTTCTGTGAGAGATCCAGCAGGGAAAGCTGTAATCTCCACAACTAGGTGTGGAGTGGGGAGCTCATCAAACAAAGCCCTCACATTGTTACAACAAACACTTTCTCCATGAGCACTCTCCCTCCTAATCTGACAACCCTACAAAAACACAACAAAGAAGTTCAAAGCAGTTGTCCTCAACAACATAACTTTGAAGAAATTGAACAAATATGGTAAAAACACAAAACAAAAGTGTATAAATTGTTCTACAAGGCAGGCTCTATAGCTCAGGAACTGGAGGTCCCCGGTTCACGTCCTCGGGCTTACCTGATATATGGTTCTTGTGGGTGGGGTCATGTATTCGGGGTTTACCCTATCCCCACTGAGTGGGGTCGGATGGTCCCAGGTTCGAGTCTCCAAGCTTACTTGATATATGGTCTTTGTGGGTGGGGTCATATATCTAGGGTTTACCCTTTCCCTACTAAGTGCAGTCGGGGGTTCCACGTCACCCAAAAAAAAAAACGTAACATGGGAGAAATTGTACAAATATGATAAAAACACAAAACAAAACTGTATAAATTGTCCTGAAAGATGTTTAATATATGAAAATAAAGGTAAATGTGATTAAGATTACCTTATGGGAAGTGGCATCAACGAAGTGATCATCATCAGAAAGTAATGAAGCAATGGCTCTAAGGCGGCGTTGACCTTCGGATTTGGATGGTACCCTGTAACTCCTCTTAAGTGTTCCTTTTGTTGTAACATGCCATTTGCTCACATGTTTCCTTCTGGATGTTGCTTCCTTTTCCTCTGATCAACCAAAACCATGAATTGGATTGCTTATCATCATTTTTTTATTCTCTTTCTTTTTTTTTCACTGGCTTAATGTTTTTTCTTCCTAGAATTTATGTAAATTTCCATGACGAATAACTTTACAGCAAAACTGCATCAACCACAAATTGGATTCTTCAGACTCACTTTTTATTTTATTTTATTTCTCAAAGCAGGTACACTATATATATATTATAGGATTCATAAAAATGTCCATGAGTCCTTATCTCTCTGCTTCAAGTACAGCTTATGTTTAAGCAAGGTGCCTTCGTGCATATGACTTGTAGATGATGTGGTTTTGAATGACAAAAGTAGAGAGGAAGCAAAATGTTAAACTAGAATTATATAGAAGGATACCTTGGAATCAAAAGGTTTCAAAATAAATGGAGGTAAGATTTTTTTTTTTTTGATAATTAACCAGTAATATTTATTAATGAATATATGGGATGTAATTTATAAATCGAGGTAAGATTGAATATATGAGATGTAATTTTTGGCATAAATAGTAGCAAGGGTGAAGCATTGATAAAAATTGATAACCACAAGATTCACAAAAGTAATCACTTCCTTCACCTTGGATCATCAACTATACATAAAGAGACGGATATTGATGAGTATGTTGCACATAAAACTAGAGTCAGATGATTTAAGTGTAGATCTGCTTCTAGAGTGTGATATGATCAACAAATTCCACTGAAGCTAAAAGGAAAATTTTATAGAACAACTATCAGGCTTGCCATGATGTATAAAGCAAAATGTTGGGCACCAAAGAAGTAAAATATTCATAGGATGAGCATCGCTGAAATGAAGATGTTAAGATGAATGTGTACGAATACTTAGAAAGATGAGGTAAGGCATGAACAAATCTAAGAGTGCTTAGGAGTAGCTCCAATAGGAAAAAAAAAGAAAGGAAAGTAGGTTAGGATGGCTAGTGCATGTTAAACAAAGACCTAAGGAGGCATTTGTGAGAAGTTGCGAGAGGGTGAATACTGAAGGTTCTAGAAGGGTGAGAGGAATAACAAAAAGGATCCAGATAGAGTCAGGTTTAAAAATGATTTATATACATATAATTTGGCAGCAGTTATGGCCTCTGACATATTGGGATATCGGAACAAGATAATTTTACCTATCCCAACCAGTTGGAATAACCAGATAAGGTATTTGTTGTCGTTATTGTCGTATAGTTATATCTAGTTGGGAGAAACTTCAACATCACTGGAGAATCATAGGAAGGTTAAGGATTTACCCGGTGCAACATACCACATTGTTTGAGGAACCCTAGATGCTTTCAAAGTAGAGCATAGTCCAAAACCCATCAAGGCCTATATATGATAAGTAAGAAAAAGGGTATTGGGAGGTTTCTAATCAATAATATGATGCTATAACATGGAAATCAGGCTATTAACCACTTTAATTAACATTGCCTCATGGTTGGCACTGAAAGCATAGAAAAATAATTTTATATAAGAATAAATTAATTTCTTATGATTCTTGAGTACAAGACAGTCGACTTTAATAATTTATGATTAAACAAACTATTAGTAAAAGAAAAAAGAAAGAAAAAGAAAGGCAATGAACCGAGATTGAAATATTCAAATAAATTTTGCTTCGAAAAAGAATCGTGTGATGCTAATAAAAAAAATGAACAAATAAGGAGATATTTAAATAAGAACCAACAAGTAAAAAAAATGATACAAATTTGACAGTGCATAAAGAAAGAAATAATCAACTAAATGATTAAAGAAGCGACTGAATCAATTACATAAATACCAGAGGATTATGAGTGTATTGTTTATTTGATACCGAAGCTAATTAATTTTAAGGAGTCCAACTGACCAAATAAACTAAGAATTCCAAATAGAATCAAATACCAAATAGGAACAAAACTGTTATAATCAATACCAGTGCTAATCAATTTTAAGGAGTCAAAATTAACCAAATAAACTAAGAATCCCAAATAGAATCAATTATCATAGGAACTGGACTGTTATAATCAGGTTTGGTTTAATCTTAAATTGTAGGAGACAGAGTATAGATAAAAAAAAGCTAAAATTTAGAAAATAGAATGTGAAAAGTGCAAAATAAAATGTAGAGTTTAGTGCTTCCCTGGTCTGATTGTAATCATCCGAACTCCAATAGTGTTGATGTTGAAACCAAATGGAATTGAATGTGCTTCGGTGTGTGGAGAAAAATTAGATCTGTATGAAGACCACCGTGTGGTTGTTGCTGCCGCTAAAAAATTTGAACGGAGAGAGGGATGCAAGTGTTGTTGGCTTTTGTGCATTTTGTTGATGGTCGAGAGTCGACTAGGGTTTAAATAGATGCAGAAAAGCAGAAAAATGGAAAGGGAAGATTCACCTTGGGTGAAAAATCTGCCTACGTTGCTGCAACGGTTGGATTTTTTGAAATTGTTTTTTGGGCTAAAATGCAACCTTTATTGCTGGATTGGAGTTAGGGTTTTGGAAAGAAGTAGAAGAGGAAGAAGAAGAAGAGAAGACGAAGCAGAAGAGGAAAGAAAGGGGAAAATCGGGATCACCACCCACATGCTCCCTCTTCTTTCTCTTTCTCTCTCCCCCATTTTCCCCTTTCTTTCCTCTTCTCCTTCTTCTCTTCTTCTTCCTCTTCTACTTCTTTCCAAAACCCTAACTCCAATCAAGCAATAATGGCTGGATTTTAGCCCAAAAACAATTTCAGAAAATCCGACCGTTGCAGCAACGGTTGGATTGAGCAGATTCTTCGCCCAAGGTGAGTCTTCCCCTTCCATTTTTCTGCTTTTCTTCATCTATTTAAACCCTAGTCGACTTGTTTCTCGAC
>JAUPMG010000013.1:1143546-1153620 GCA_031762675.1 Pachysandra terminalis
CGCCCAAGGTGAGTCTTCCCCTTCCATTTTTCTGCTTTTCTTCATCTATTTAAACCCTAGTCGACTTGTTTCTCGACCCATCAACAAACGCACAAAAGCCCTCTCTACACAACATTTTTTTAGCTTCTAATCGCCTACAACACTTACTTTCCTCTCTCTGTTCAAATTATTTAGCGGCAGCAACAACCACACGGTGGTCTTCATATAGATCTAATTTTTATCCACACAACGAAGCACATTAAATCCCGTCTGGTTTCAACATCAACACTATTGGAGTCCGGATGATTACAATCAGACCAGGGAAGCACTAAACTCTACATTTTATTTTGCACTTTTCACAATTCACATTCTATTTTCTAAATTTTAGCTTTTTTTTTTAATCTATAATCTCTCTTACAATTTAAGATTAAACCAAACCAGATTATAACAGTTCAATTCCTATTATAATTGATTCTATTTGGGATTCTTAGTTTATTTGGTTAATTTTGACTCCTTAAAATTAATTAGCACTGGTATTGATTATAACAGTTCTGTTTCTGTTGGTATTTGATTCTGTTTGGAATTCTTAGTTTATTTGGTTAGTTAGACTCCTTAAAATTAATTAGCATTGGTATCAAATAAACAATACACTCATAATCCTCTGGTATTTATGTAATTGGTTCAGTCACTTCTTTAATCATTTAGTTGATTATTTCTTTCTTTATGCACTGTCAAATTTGCATCATTTTTTTTTATTTGTTGGTTCTGACTTAAATATCTCCTTATTTGTTCATTTTTTTTATTAACATCACATGTTTCTTTCTCGAAGAAAAATTTATTTGAATATTTCAATATCGGTCCGTTGCCTTTTTTTTTTTTTCTTTACTAACAATTTGTTTAATCATAAATTATTAAAGTCGATTGTCTTGTACTCAAGAATCATAAGAAATTAATTTATTCTTATATAAAATTATTTTTCTGTACTTTCAGGCACAATGAATCCTGTTCTGCAATTCCAGCCTATCAAAGCAATGGTATCATATGAAAATAACTATATTTGATTCATAAAGAAAGCAAGATTGGATCCCTTGAAATATCTTAAGATATCCAGTGATCAACTGAAACAAAAAAAAAAAAAAAGATGGGAAAAATCACCTCAAGATATCACTAATGCTTCAAATTCTTCTGGTTCATAAATAGCACAGAACTAACCTTGACTGAATAAGTACCTATAATTCCAAGTTCATAAAAATAGAAATAAAAATAAAAGGGAAGAAAAAAATAGTTATAATTTTTCCACACAATTTCTAATAATCTAGAAAAAGAAAAAAAAAATCTTCTTGTTGCACAGGAATAAATAGATCTACATAAACCAATGCAGAAGCACTCAAAAAGCACGCCAAAGTAATGAAATAATCTAGAGAAATAAAAGAAAAGAGAAACCCACCAACCTGATTTCCCTTTCAAATTCTCCAACCAATTCGAGAACCCCAAATCATCACTCCCTGTTTCCAAATCTAGCAAGCAACCAATAACTAATAAATACACAAACAAAACAAGATAACCCAGAAACATTGAGAGAGGGGAAATCATTAATAGAAGATTAATTCAAGAACTAACAACAGAGCCGAACCTGAAACCAAAGGGTTTTCTTTGGATCCAGCTAATCCAACCTTCAAAAGGGCATAGAAGATGCAAACCCTACCAGCCCATAAAACAGGAGTTTCAAGCAACGAAGCATGAATGAGGGTGAAGCTTCCATTTCTGATATGGTATGATTTTCTCCTCAGTTTCAGTAATTTCTTAAGGGTATTGGAGATCCCACCTTGAAAACAAGGGATGAAGGTTTTGGGAAGCAAAGGAGGATTTAGATCCCTGTACTTGATCTGGGTTACTGTAGATGTTTGGAAAGGTGATGTGAAGGAGATTTGTACTGAAGAGAGAAGCATTCTCTGGCCAGCTTGAAATGTGTATTTAAAATTTTTCTTTTGTTTGAAAAGATGAATAGAGAAAGAGAAGGAGAAATGGTAGAGATTGTGGAAGATTGCACAACCAGAGAAACAGATGGAGAGATCCTGCTGATATGTAATCTCAGTGAAAACATAACCGTGACTCAGAGAGATGAAATATCAGTTTTTGACCCAAAAAAGAGATTGAAACATCAGCGGGAGGAGAAGTTGTCTGGTGAGACACTCCAGACATACAAACCTGGTCAGACGATTCATTTCTTACCGCAAACCGCATTATCCACGTGTACTTGACTTTTAGTTCGCATCAAAGCACATTTAGCCACGTGGGAAAAGCATCTTAACTAAAAACAATTCTGACGAGTATAGTTGCACTTAATAAAATATATTAAACAAATGAATAATCTCAGCTTGGATCGAAATATTATCCATTATCCACGTGTCCTATCCAGAGGATCCCAAGAACACATAAGAGGCACCCTTCGAACGTATGAGAATGTGCAGTTGAGCTACAGCTTAGACACTCTCCTTCGGATAAGGTAGGTCGTATTCACTGATGCAGGATCTGTTTCTTTGGTGGGGACCACTCCAGATCATGGGTAATTTTTATTTATTTTTGTGATTTCATTAATTGCTTTTTTCTATGGATTCGAAAAAGGAAAAAAAATTACGAAAATTAAAAAAAAAAAGAAGAAGAAGAAGAAGAAGAAGATTTGTTGGCATTAACATCACAGAACTAAAGCTAGGAAATTGGTATAGAAGAAATACAGAAAGAAGCAAACAAAGGATGTATTGGAAGCTCAGATATTCACAGATTTAATGTCATTCTGCCCAAATGGAGTTCCACATCCGGGGCACTTCCGATGGCGAATCTCCAGATTTCTTTGGATACATTGACTGCAGAACAGGTGGAAGCACTTAATAATAACCACCTGCAAAAGATGCAATAAGGGCCAAATCTCATCAACCAATGTATCCATATCTGAAAAACATGAAGCAGACTCATGAGAAGCATCTGCCTATAATAAACGGATCCAATTATTCAGATCCAAATCCGACCCAACATACACCTAATCCGATAAAGAGCCGATTTAATCGGGTAAATTTAAAATGAATTCGGGTCAGTATTGGATCTAGACCCGACTCATTGACTTCCCTAGTTAGGAGGTTGTCTGGAAGTCAAAGAATGGATATAAAATCACTTGAGGGATGTAAGTATGCTTCATAAAAAAAATTGCAAGTTTGTATTGTTTACATGCACAGAGTGTGTGTATATATATGTGTATTAATGGAGGTATCCCTACAGAATTTGACCCATTGACAGTCCTAGTTCGGAGGCTGTCTGGAAGTAAAAAGAATGGATATAAAATCAGTGAGGGATGTAAGTTTGCTTCATATAGAAAAAATAATTGCAAGTTTGTATTGTGCGTGTGCGTATGTATTAATGGAGGTATCCCCCCAGCAAAGCACAAATTGTACCTCCTTTGGCCTGTCAAAACACACGCCGCACTGGAGTATCGCCTTGCACTCCTTGATTTCATCTTGGACTTTCTGGATTGCAGCCGCTCCGGTTTCTGAACTCTTCTCCTCGATCATCCTGTTCAGTTCCACGAGTTCTTCCTCAAGACTCTGCTTCTCAGTTCTGCTTCAACATTGTCCTCTTGTTTAGAAACTAATTTAGCTCAACCAATAACTAATCAAAAAGCCAATTTCCATAAACAAGAAAATCAACAAGGACCACTCTTAATATCGTGAACCATACTTGTGTTGAAGGGTTAATACTTGTGGGATATTGGCTTACAGGTGCAAGAAGCATCACATTGAATGATGCGTATGAATATCTAAAACCAGGGGTGTCAACTGGTTCGGTTTAAACCGAAAACCAAACAAAATAAACTGGAAAAAGTCGATTTTGTTTGGTGTGTGTGTGTGTTTTTTTTTTCTTCATTTTGGTTTGGTTATGATTTAGGAAACAAAAAATCGAATTAATTCGGTTTGGTTTTTGGTTAAGGCTTCGACTAAACTGAACCGAAAAAACCGAAGTAGATTATATATATAAACATATATACATGTGTATGCGTGTTTTATATAGAAAATAGTATTACTTTTATCAAACCAAACCGAAAAACCAAAGTTTTTGGTTTGGTTTTCGGTTTTTCTAAATCGGTTTCTACTTCGGTTTAATGTAATGTAATTCGGTTTGGTTTAGGTTTGACTACTAAACCGAACCAAATCGACCAAATTACACCCCCATCTAAAACCACAAGATCAAACAAACACATTAAGAACCAAACAAGCAACCAACCTTTCACTCCCCAATTCCGTTCGTATTTCAGCCATCTTCCGCTGGTTCTGCTCAAATTCCTTCTCAGAGGAAGCAACTGCGGACTTTAACCATTTCAACTCCTTCTCACTATGCGCTAATTCCCATTTTGCAGTCTCCAAATTGACGGGAAGACGCCTATTTTCTAGAGAAGCTCTTCCTGCTTCAGTTATACAAACTTTCATCTGCAAGACCCAAATACTTGTTTAGGAGAATAACAAAAATAGGAAAGACAATGAAGTGACCTTACCTGCTCTTCACTCCGAGTGAGCTTCAGTTTTAAAGATTCCAGTGATGCATTAACTTGTTGAAGTTGCTTTGCCAATGCTTGCTTCTCAGATAGGAGAAAGTTTTGTGCCTGCTTTGTTTTTACACTCTCAGAAACGAGCTGGAACACACAACCCATAACAATCAGCACAAACTTCCAAGCACAATGGTGTATTACATTAACACCAGGATGGAAAAAAGGGTGGTCAATTAAAAGGAACAAGTGAGAGAGTAAAATGGACAGACCTTGATATTGTAATCGTCCCTGTCAGTAACCTGCTGCAGCAAATGTTGGTTCTGTGTTTGCATATCTTCATAGGCTTGACCAATGGTCTGCAGGAAGCAAAGAAAAAAATTATCAAAAATGGGAGTGGGGATAGGAGCGTACATTTGGACCGCGTGTGCCGGCCTGGCACGAATTTTTTCATGCCAGGACGTGCCGAATTTTTGGTTCCCAGGTCCAGCCCGGCAGGGGGCACGATTATTATCATGATGGCCCGTGCTGGGCCAGGCTTCGTGCTTTGCCTATAAATTGGGCAAAATTTGAATTTTGCCATGCCACAGACCTGGGAACCCAGGCCAAGCACGGCACAGACCCAGGTTAGTGCCTGAGCACGGTATGACACGTGTCGTGCCATGCCCAGGCAAGCGCAGCCCAACCCACATGCACATCCCCAAGTGGGGAGCAAGAAAAGAAATAATAACAGCTGTCAAGCAGCTGAAAGTGCTACAGAACTAATGAAATATTTTACAGCTTAAGAATCATTTAGACACCTCAATTTCAGAAATATATGCTTCTGCTTCGATGTCTTTAATTTTTATGGCCTCTGTAAGCTCCAGCAATTCCCTGACAGGAAAAAACGAAGGCCTCGTAAAGAATTCAAAATAGTAAACATAATCATCAGAATATTTAACAAGATTAGCACGTTCATGTTGGCATATTAAATCTTGCATCAAGCAGGCACATGAGCTGATGTAGGAAGTGCTTTAAGGACATACAAGAGCAATCATTCATACCTTCTCCAGCTCCATTGCAGAGAGATGTAGTCAGGGTAGAGTTATTGGCTTTTGTTACAGGGATTAGGGAGGCCTTAGGCCTAGCATTTGGCTCAATGATCATAGAGAGCAACTCGAGTATTGCCATTTCTTGATTTTGGAGGCAAAGGCCTCATTCTTGGAGACCTGGCCATAAGGTCCACTTAACTTATTCTATGCCTCTCGTTTGTAAATTACCAACAATGATCTGGTTGTTGACAGATTAGCCAAGAGTGGTGAGGAAGGTGACTTTATTTTGTGGGGATTGCTGTGGATGAGATGATTGCAGGGCATTGCTAGTTGATTTTTTTTTGTTTTAGGGCTGTTTTGCAGAAAGTTCTTTGTTTTAAGATTTATTAATGAAGCAATTTTTATTTTTTTTTAACTTTTATTTTGTTGCTGTTTTCAACATTTGTTGGCTTTCTGCACCAACATCCCCTTTTTAGCTACAAATTTCGCTGTCAATTATCAGAAAAATAGGCTAAGGAAAATAAATGCCTCAAGTTGAGGCTTGGGTTGGGCTAGATTGGCTCCAATCTGATCACATCATCTAGATTTACACCCCTAGTTCTAGTTTAATTAGTACCGCCCTCAAATGAATATAAAAAAACATGGATGTTACACTATCAAACAAATAAGAACACAGGGAAGCAAAAACCAATAATTCATCACAAAATTAATCTTATCAATTTAGTAAGTTTCCCCAACACACAATAATAAGAAGTAAAAATAATATCACTAAAGAAGAAATTTTGACCTTTCAGGCTACATACATATGCATTTTTCTAATTGACCAATTGATAACTACAAGGGAACACACGTTCGGAATAAAAATAACTATATAGATCATACCTTGCAGTGGCATCCAGTTTAGCTCTTAAATCAGCTATTTCCTCTTCAGCAGAAGAAAGCCTTTGCTGACAAGCAGCCTCAGCTTCATTAGCAGCTTTAACTCTTAATTCTAGGCTATGTTCATCCAAAGCGTTTCTCAGGACTTCAGCTTGGATATGAGCTCTGCGTTCTGATTCTTTGATTTCCATCACATCTCTGGAATTTAAAGGGAGAACGAGCATGCATTAGGCACTATAAACGACCTTATAGAGATTGCGGGACTGTCCCTGAGCACAATAATGGGACATGTGACTGGGGTAAAGGGGAGATCAAGCAAAATATATTAATGCCTATCAACTACATGATCTCAAGGGCCAAAAATCAGTGTTATAAAATAACACTAACAGTTCAATCTTACTGCAGACAAGGAAAAACATCAAGTAGAAACTCTGGAAAGAAAAGTAAAGATTATATGACCAGGTGGTATGAGATCAACCTAATTTTTAGCCAACGCAATCTCGTATGTGTGTATCAAACCAAAATA
This sequence comes from Pachysandra terminalis, assembly GCA_031762675.1. Taxonomy (NCBI): domain Eukaryota; kingdom Viridiplantae; phylum Streptophyta; class Magnoliopsida; order Buxales; family Buxaceae; genus Pachysandra; species Pachysandra terminalis. Next base: position 1,150,493 of record JAUPMG010000013.1, read on the forward strand.
TATGAAACAAGTGTTTATGAAGCTTCAGGAGGACATTTTATCTCAGAGTTCACAAACAGAAGTTCTTTGCAAATGTAATGTTTAATGAATTAGTTCCTATCCAAATGTCTGAAGGAGAACTCAATTCTGAAGGAAGAAAGATCAATATTGAGAGAAAATTATTTGAATTAGATTATTCCATCATTTCATGAGTTCTTACATTGTCCCTTGAAATTCTTATATCTTAAACATATGCTTTTGGGGATTCCTGAAATGGTTTAGCCCATGCTTAGTATCCATTTCATTGTCTAACCCACTTTAGAATTTAATCATATTTACTCAACAAGCCAATTTAGATACAATTCTTTGCTAAAGTTAATCCTCACACAAATATTGCATTGCTATCAACATCCCAGAATTAACTGAGGCATAAGAGAATAATAAGAAAAAAAATCATTCAGCTTTCCTTGGCTGCTGAACACCCCAAATCTTCAGTTCCAGCAGCTACATCAAGGTGTTAATATCTTTCTTCTTCTTTTTTATTTTCCATATAAGTACATTAAGGTGTTATATCTGTCTTACGCAATATACCTGCTGTCATAGCACTCCTGTCCATGCATTTCCAAGAAAATTTGAAGTTCCTGTTTTTCCTTTTGCATCTTCTCAATCTGCAACATTCATCTTCAGTTTCTTATATAAGCTTATTAAGAAGTAGTTTGCCTCTTAAGGTTCATAACAACCTTTAAAGTACAAGATCATTCTAATTACAATGTTTTGAGAATGAATCATTAACTCGACACAGGAGCGTACCAGTGCTTCAAGGGATTTGATCTCTGCCATTTGGTCAGCACATTTGTCTTGTAGGATCTTTTGTTCACTCGTCTACCAGCAACAAAAGATTTTGGCATCTCAGAAGAGAAGAAATTTTGAAATACAGAACAACAATACTCAAAGACGTAATATGATTATAACAGCAAGAACAACATGTATTATCCCAGAAATTCAAAATCTAAAGAACCAATAGATTTGCAACCCTAAAAGAAATTTTCTACCAGTGTTCTGAAACCTGACTGGTTGACCTGGGACTAAAGCTGGGCTGGTTGACCACATGGATTAATTAAGTTGGTTGATCTGGTGCAAATTGGGGAACCAGTTGACCAAGTCTTCTCATTTTCTTTTTTCCTGATTTTGCTGAAAGAGTCCTTTTCAATTTCAGCAAAGTTGACCTCGGCTTATCCAAGGATCAAACACGAATGCTCCCTGATTGAGTTGACATCGTCTGGGTCTTGCAACATTCATTTTACAAGTTACTTCTTTGACTAAAACCAATTTTCCCTTCCCAGATTCTTTTGTTCATTTTGAAAGTTTTTCCTATAATGAGCGAGAATGAACCTTTTTTCCCCTTTTTAAATGCATAGTGAAATTGAACTTTCTATTCACTAATTAAAATGCGCTAGCTTCTTAAGATGTTCCAACAGGACATCTACAAATGAAAAAAGAAGATAAAAAAAAAGAGTGAAAGCTAACTAATTAATTGATTCCTAACCAGTTTGAATTATTAAATGAATGTATTAGAAAAAGCATCCCAGAAGATAACATTACTAAAGAACAACCACACATAGAACGAATGAAGAATTGGGTTTCCAATAGCAAAACCAAATCAATATATGTCTTTAACAGTCACAAGTTTGTTCTTTATTGAGAAAGCAAATGGGTTTTCCATGTCGATCCTCACTGAATAAAGAATTGGATTTACAATAGTAAAACCAAATCAATAGCACATTTGTCTTTTATAGTCACCAGTTTGTTCTTTATTGAGAATGCAAATGGGTTTTCCATGTAACAATACGATTGACATAATCCATTCAAAATAAATTCATGATCTTCAAACTTAAATCATTATAAACAAAGACAATATGAATAGGAAGTCAAAGGGACTGACACTAGGATTATATTGCACTGACAGGATGACACAGAAGAGTAACAAAATGTAGGGATAAGTCAAAACCTTTCTACTTAACAAAGATTTCAGAGAAAGGATTTCTTCACGTAAGGAAAGGGCGTCACGAGCTGTCTCTTTACACCGATTCAACTGGACTTCCATCATTTCCATTTCTTTGGTCAATGCAGAGGCCATTACATGGAACTCTGTTTTAATGTCCTTTCTCCCTGTAACAGTTAGGGTTGTTTGACATCAGAAGCAACCCAAAATGTACCCCTAAACAAATCATGAAAACCGCCAGAAGCAAATCATAGTCCACAACAAAAAAAAAAATCATTAAATGTTTTTTACCTGAATCCTGCTGAACTTCTTCCATTTTAATTTCAAGTTCATTTCTTTCAATAATACACTTTTGCAGCTGAAGCTCTAAATCTTCTATCCTAGCCTCCGCACTGCTAATTGTACTCCTTGCAGCATCTGCTGACTCAGATTTTATGCTCAGCTCCTTCTCCCTTCTCACAATGTGGCTCCTGTCAGCCTGAAGTTGAACTTTTAAAAGATACAATCACAGATAAAGCAGAATGCAGACACATCAGATAGGTGAAAATAGATTTACCTGCAGAGAATCTGTTAATCCTTTGTATCTCTCCAGTTCAACGTTCCAATGCTGGAGCCGATCACTTAGTAATGTGTAAGGTTTAGATGAGAGTAAATATTTGTCATCCTTCAGTTCATTCTATTCGCAAAAGTAATACAAGTAAGAAATACAGATGTAAAATTACTAATGACTTTAAGACAACGCCGGTGGCAAAGCATGTAACCAACCTGAAGAGCTTGCAATTGTTCTGACGGGATTAGATTATCTTCCTGTGCCTCCTGAAGCTCAGAAAGACGTGTGGATGCCAGTATCTGCATCAGTTATTCATAAATACAAATCAAGAAGACATATTCCATCTTTATACACACACACACACACAAACAAACATATATACACATATGAGCGAGAGCGAGAGAGAGAGAGAGAGAATAAACTACGAAATTTTTCTTCAGAGGTAAATAAGGGGCAAGCATGTCACTGCCAATTTTAGACTCACTAATGAGTTAAGTACCTTAGTTTCCTCAATAGTGTCCTTCAACTCCCGCAACCCCATGGTCCTGTCTGCAGGCTTTTCTGGTGACATGCTCCCATTTACTGCATTCGGAACTG
>JAUPMG010000013.1:1158550-1175383 GCA_031762675.1 Pachysandra terminalis
AACAAGAAAAGCCGTCATTAGAGAAAACTTAGAAAGAAAGAAATCATCCATCAAATAAGAAATCTATATAGGTTGGTGGATTCAAGGCATAAATTATTGCTTTCCTTTATCTTTTCTCCTCTCTTGTAGATCCACACAATGTGCTGACTCTATCAGCAACAAGCCATCAATTAAAAAACAAAACTATACCTCAATTACCCTTTTCCCTCTATAGGGACATGCACTTTCCTATCCCCCAACCCCTTTAAGCCTTTCTTTATCATTTAAGGCCTTAATTGAACAATGTGATATCCCAACAAAAACCATGTGAATACATACCTAATTCAATTAATTTTCCTCCTCCATCATCTACCTTTCAATATTATCAACTTTACTATTCCGATCGTCGCCGAGCTTTCCGATTTTCTGCAACTCCATGTCTTCTTCTTCTTCCTCTTTCTCTAGTGACCAGTACTCAATCTTTTCGTCGAGGCCAGTGTACCTTTTAACCAAAATTAGATACAAGAACATGGAAAAAATGGCTACCATAGTCAAGAACCAACTGAATTGGAGATTAACTAATGACTTAGCCCGATGGAGAGCGCGATCGCCGTTGCACCGAACCACATGGTGACCCTCTTCCCTATTCATGGTGCAACCCTTTGGGACCAAGGCTGGTGTCCAAAGCATGAACCCCATAAGTATAAGCCATAGCCCTTGAAACATAATACTAGTAGATCTAACAAAGCTAACAAAGAAACTATTTGGAAGTTTTATTGCCATGAGAGTAGTAGTAAGGGTTATAAGGATCACAATTTCGAAAAGCAAGTGGTATTGGCCTTCAACAGCCATGTGATCAGCGGAATGGAAGTGGAAGAGGAGGAGCTGTTGTGCAAAGGCTAGCGCCGCGAGCAAATGGGTTAGCCCATGATGGGCTCTGGGTCGAATTCGATCGAAGTAGCAGGCGAAGGCCGCATAGATTAAAAAAGACATCGATATCAAAGAGTGTTCAAAATTGTGGAGATGGTTGGAGGGGATGGTGCCGTCGGGATCAAACGGTTGGTGTCCTTGGGGGCCGATGAATAGTTCCACAAGTATGGAAATGAAGCAACTTCCTATGATCAAGAAGAGTTCCAAGTATCTAAAGGTCGAGGTTGGGAACCAAAGGGAGGAGGTGTAGGTGTTTGGGTGTAGGGTATGGAGCCTTATGTGGTTGAAGAGGTGCCACAACCCAAGGATGAGGAAACCAAAACCTGGGGTTACATGTCCTATCAAGGATCCCATGTTCTTGTTAAGATCGGTTTGGGATTTTAGAGAAAGAGAGAAGAGAGAGAGAGGGAGAAGAAGAAGGAGATAGATCTTCTTCAGAAATGATCAAATTGAGAGAGGAAAGGAGGGGAGATGAGGGATTTTAAGAAGGAGTTGATGAGGTTTGGGAAATTTCTTGGGAGTTGAGATATGAAGGGATTGAAAGTTTCAACTTAGGAAGTCACAAGAGCCTTACCAAAAAAAATAAAAATAAAAAAACAAAAAGACAAAAAACTTTGGAGGTCACATGAGGGAATACTGTTAGGGTAATGAAACTTTATTTATGAGATGAGGTGGGTATATATTATTCTATTTCTATATACGTAATAAAGAATTTTTTTTAGTAAAAATTACATATAAGTCTTCCTTTATAGTTTTATCTTCTTTTTAGTCCTCTATAATTTTACTACCTACTCATTTTTTCTACTTTACAATTTATTTGTCAATACAATCCTATAACAGTGCCAACTAAGAAAAAGTAATAATGTAAAAACAAAAAATTAAAATTAAAACTTATACAAATATCCAAATATCCTTATTAAAATAAACAAAGACCCTCTCATCATACCCTCACCCCATCACGACCACCGCCACCCTCACCCCACGACCACCCCTACCACCACCACCAACACCCCCACCCCCACCACCCCAACCATGGTGGTGGTGGTGGTGGTAGGGTGGGTGGGTGGGGGGTGGTGGTCATGGGATGAGGGTAGTGGTGGTTGGGGTGGTGGTTGTGGTAAGGGTGGGTAGTGGTCGTGAGTATTTTTATAAGTTTTAATTTTAATATTTTAATTTTAGAATATTATTTTATTCTAGTTGGCACTATTATAGGATTGAAATAAAAAATAAATTGTAAAATAAGAATGATAAGAAGTTAGTAAAATTATAAAAGACTAAAACGACGATAAAGATGTAAAGTAACACTTATATGTAATTTTCCTAATTGTTTATGGTACCTTTATTTCTTTTAATTGACAAAAATACCCTTTAATTTAATTTATGCTTTTAGGCAAATTTTATATCTTATATTTTCAAGTAAAAAAAAAAGAATCTAGAATAGTCCCTTGGCATTTAATAGCTGGCTCCATATTTTTCAGTATCCACTAAAGAATCCTATCTTTTCATTAGCAAAAAAAATTCCTTCTATACATATGGTAATGTAATAATAAAATGGTTAAAAATATGGTATTAGGGTCTAAGGGATCTTACCATAGAAAAAATAAATAAATAAATAAACGATCTAGGGATGGCAATGAGGACGTTAAACGGGTAATCCGTCCTGTCCCGCTCTTAATGGTTAGGGTTTGTTGATTATATATAATATATCTAAAAATAATATATTATTTAAGTAAATATTTTTAAAGTATTATTGAATTAACTTGGATAAAAAATTTATTTATAAGATTTCTTACATTCGAGTCAAACTTGTCCCATCCCGATATTGACCCGATAGTCAGTACCCGCCCCGTTGCCATCCCTTTATGGGACCCAAAAGGATCCTATCTGAAAGCTTAGTGTAAAAAGTGAATTTTTTTATGTACAGTATACGTTTTTATTCCTGAATTCACAATAAAAATTAAAAAAAAAAAAGATGGACGGCTTAGATATAGTTTCTCATTTTGAAGATCTTGTCATGAGTCAACTCGACGTAAACATGACAACTCCTAGTTGATTGACCGAGTTTACATTTGAAGTTACCGCGTTTATAAACATTGACGGGATCAGATGACGCGGTCTCCAATCTCTACTACTTGTAATTAATTAAGGGGAGCAAGGACTTTGATTTAAAAAATATTAATATATTAATTAAATCATTAACTATAACTTTTTCTTTACATTTTACATGAAGATATAGATGATTAAAGGATTTAATTATAAATTATTCTTTATACAGAAAAAATACCAGATTTAATTTCTACATTAACATTTAAAAAATTGGACCATATATGCATCCAATTAGGGGTGTAATTCGGTCGGTTTGGTTTGGTTTATTGGTCAAACCTAAATCAAACCGAATTACACTACACTAGACCGAAAACCAAATCAAACTGAAATAAAAACCAAATTAGAAAACTGAAAACCAAACCGAACTATAATTGGTAAACTGAAAATCGAACCAAATCGAAATAGAAACCAACTAATTTGGTTTTCAGTTCGGTTTGACAAAATTAATACTATTTTCTACACAAAACACATAAAAAAATATTTATATATTATATAAAATCTACTTTGGTTTTTTTTGTTGGGTCGGTTTAATCGAAGCTTTAACCGAAAATCAAACCGAACTAAGATGGTTTTTTGTTTTCTAAACCATAACCAAACCAAAAATGAAAAAACCAAACCAGCCGGACTTTTTTAGGTTTGGTTTGTTCGGTTTTTGGTGTAAACCAAACCAATTGACACCCCTACATCCAGTTGGCAAAGAGACTGTTCTGGTTCACTTTGATTTATTTATTTATTTTTGATTCATACCGGTTTGATTCGGTTCACTCAAGAGAGAATTAAATTTAGTTGGTTTTTTAGGATGGCGGGATACTCGCAGATAGAGATAGAACAGGCTAAGCTTGCAAGAAAGACTTAAACCTATCTAGTTTAACACTAGTTAGGATTTATCTATGCGCATGAGGGTTTGAACTTGACCGGTACAACCGGTTTTTTGACAATTTTTTTTTTTTAAATTTATAAATTAGACAATTTAGATCGGAATTGATTTGGACTGGTCTAGTATTGGCCGATCCTGACCGATATCACTGATTTGGCAACCGGTACTACTGATCCGACGACCAGTCCGATCAATCCATTTGTTTTTTTGTTTAATCTAAAATTTAAGAGTGATCGACTTTTTGTACCAGATCTTAATTGACCGATACGGCTAGTTAAGACCGGAATCGAACTAGACCAATCCAGTCCCCGCTCCCAGTCCCAAGACTTTAAACCTTGCTTCCAGGAGGGTGATTGTCACGACTAACACAAACGCGTTCTAACTCAAACAAGACATAAAAAGGCGAGAATCGATCACAGGGCTTGAGGATAACACAATTAAATCTTTACCGGTGTCCCAAAGTGGCATCTTCCAAAGGGCATTAAATTTTGCTGAGCTGGCTAAAGGAGCACTCAATTAGAAAAAAAAAAAAACATAAAGTGATTGTGTCCCACCATATGCACAAAAATTATATGCATCATTCATTACTCATGAAGACCGCCGCCACCACTACCTACCACCAAGACCCGGTAATTGACGGACCCACCTGTTGAAATGCTCCAGCGCCTTTCAATGGTTTTAGAAATGAACCAAACATCAAATTATAAGCTAGTGGTTCATGGACCAGTACTGGTTCAGTTGTTAAATTATTTTGGGGAACCCAAATCTAAAATAAACAAATTCTAATTTGAAAAAAATATTTCTAATTATTGAAGAATGAGAGATAATAGGATTGATCGAGAAAGATTTTGTGTTCTTATTATAATCAAGATTTAAAGTCTTGGGATCGAAAACCGGACCGGTCGGATCTAGTACAAAATTGGATTGCCCATTTTCTTTTTCTTTCTTTTTTTAAAATTTGGATCGGCTGGATCGATTGTCGGATCAGCGGTACTGGTCGTTTAACTGACGGTATAGGTTGTGACTTGTCAATGCTGGACTAGTCCAAGTTGATACCAGTCTCGACTGTTCCATTATAAATTAAAAAATAATAATAATAAACATTAGACCGGTTGTTCTGGCCGGTCCGTACTGGTCCAATCAAAAACCTCAAGATACAATAGTTGTATCGTAGCTTGGGATCGGACCGGTCTTGGCCAATCTCGGTACGGATAGATCGATCCAATCCTTGATATCATGATTATCATATCGTGATTGAATCGTAAGGCCATGTTTGGAATTGCTTTCAAAATAGAGAAAAAATTCTTTTACAATCGATTTTTATGAAGCACTTTGTAAAAACCGCTTCAGATAAAAAAAATAGTATTTAAAAATGTTTATTTAAGAAGTGCTTTTAGATCTCAAAAATTAAAATAAATAAAAGAAATATTATAAAATAACATAAAGATAAAATAATTTCAATAAAAATATCACTAAGTAATTAAATTGACTCTCACAAAATCAATTTGAAGAAGCTAAGTGTCCCGCTTCAATGGAATCAACATTTCCGTGAAGTGCTTCACTTGGTAATGCTTCTTAGATGCATCTAGGTTCAAAAATCACTTCCAGACCTAAAAAGCAATGTCAAACACAACCCCAAATATTGATACCAAATAACGAAACTAATAAAAAAGGAAAGGAGAAAAATTAAAACTATTTTTTTAATTATTACACATGTAAGGGTAGTTTCGTAAGTTCGTAATCTTGTGTTTTTGGTCTTTCAATTTATTTGATTATTAAAAATAAATAAAATTCGCAGCATTTCCTTCTTACGAAAAGGTCAAAAGAAAAATTTCTCACGAGTGTAATTACGCGTATAAACCGTACACGTGTATTATATAAATAAATATCTGCCCGGTCACATGGATGTGTATTCTTAATCACCAAGCACTTACATATCGGAATCGTCAGACTCGTCTGATCAATCTAACTTGTTCTTCGGCTGTTTCCAGCCAAAGATTGGGCCCACCTGCTAGGTGGGCCCATGGTTTAAGTTAAGAATCTGCCCACTTATGATTTGCTAGCAACTGAAAAATTATTGAAGTCAACAGCTGATTGGTGGAACCCACCTTCTGATAGATATAATATAGGATTAATTACAATAATATCTCTTAAGTTTAATATAATGATAACAAGTACCCTTAAACTTTGGCCATTATAAGTTTTTAACCAATTCCCTTGTGGGCCCAATCTAAAGGATCTAACGACTTGAAAAGGATCATTTAACCATAATACTCCTTTCTCAATTGTTAATAGAGCTGGCAACGGGTCGGATTGGTTGGATTCGGACGGGTTATAGACAGTTTTTAGCTTAAATGGGTTGAGTTAAATTCGATCCGTTTATTAATAAGTTGAGAAATCGTGGAATCGAATCCAACCCGTTAATAAACAGGCTGAACTCTTTAACACGTTTATTTTTTGATTAATTAAATAATTAGTTTTTTTTGAATTTTTATTTAAAATTAGAATAACATATAACCTTATTTTATATATTAAATTTTAATAGATATTATAAAAATAATTATTGAATATAATTTTTTATAAAAAATAATAAAATAGATATTTTTAACTAGTAAATATGTTTTAAAATATCTATAAATAATAAAATAATTTTAAATCTGTTAAAGACCACTTAAACAGGAACCCAACGGATTGATAGGTTGGGTTTGAGTGAACCCATTTTCAAGTGGATCGATGAAACCTAAACCTAATTCAATTAATAAATGGATCAACTCAAACCCATTTAATTGGGTTGAGTTTAGAAGGATTGACGGATAAGTTTAGAAATAACCAGTTCTAAAATATACCCTTATTTTAATGAACTGTGACTGGGGCTATAAATGAGCTGAGCCGAGCCGAGTTTTGCCCAGTTCGGCTTGAGCTTGTAAATCACTAGCAAAAGGCTCAAGCTCGTTAAAAAAATTGTAGGCTCCGAACTAAGATGAGCTTTGCCTAGCTCGGCTCAGGCTTGTAAAATCCCGGCTCGCAAAAAGTTGGGATTAAAAAATGCTCGACTCGTAAAAAAACTTAGATTAATACAAATGCATTAATATTATAGTTGGTAATTATTATTATATGTAATATAATATGTGTTTTTAATATAAACGAATAATCTCATATACAAATCGAGCCGAGCTTTAACTAAGCCAATTCTACCCAAACTCGGCTCAAACTCGTTAAAATAATGAGCTTTTTTTTGGGCTCCGGCTTAGCTCGCAACCCTAATTATAGAGCTCAAGCTCGGCTCATACGAGATGAGCCCAAGCCTGAGCCGAGCCAGCTCGACTCGTTGACAACCCTAACCGCAACTAATGGAAGGGGTTTGTTGTAACATAATTTCAAAGGGAGAGGTGTTTGTGAGTGAAGGTTCTTGAGGGGTATTTATTGTTATTATGTTAAACTCAAGGAGGGGCCACTGTAATTTATCCATTTAAATTTGATAAGGATCCTTACACGTTCAAATAAATTTGACCGAACGAGATGATAGTACACAGAAAAGCTCCTACGTAGACAACTCGCTTGATCGTTTGACTGAGTCAAACCAGAACCCTCCACTGGTTCCATCACGTGTTCACAGTTCTCACTGTCATTGTCTTGCTTCAAAACCTGAAATATATATATTTTAAAAAAAGAGATAAGCATAAGATTCCAATTAAAGAATTTAAAAATCAAGAAGTACTTTTCGAACTCTTTGTGGCTTTCTGAGATATAAAAAATAAGTTCAAAAGGCAAAATAAAAAAAGGAGTTTTTAACGAATAAGTTGTAATGACTAAATTCTTTAATTTAATTTTTTTAATTATTTAATTAATTATTGATATTTTAATTGTAAGAGTTAGTATGATTTATGAATTGAATTAAAATTAAGGGTGAAAATGTATTTTGATATTAAACTTGGGGCTTTAGCGTAATTAAATTCTTTTTGGTAGATTATAAAAATTTCAACTTTTACCCCATTGTTCAAAGGCTCGAACTGTACGTTGAACTGGTCTTCTCAACGTGTCCTTGGACGTGTTGATCATGGGAGAGAATCAGGGAGAAGTCTCCTATTTTTCTAACCATTCCTTGATTCCCGCAACTTATTAACGGATGCATTGTTTGAACGTAAAAGGAGAAACCGAGACTGAGAGTAGAGACTAAGAAGAAACAGAGAGTTTGAGAGCTTGAGAGGAAGAGTCTGAACCTAGTCTATTTGCAGAGAAGAAGAAGAGAATTAGCAAAGAAAAATTAGAGGAAGAGATTACCAATATTTTGCAGATTCAATTTCAAACGCTAGCAAACCAAGTAAGTAACTTATCCGGTATGAATCCTTATTAAAGATGATGCATTGTATTGGTTTTCGTGATTGAAATATGATTGTTCGGTTTGCATGATCGAACTTTGTATTTTTTGGAAACTACGATTTAATCCATTAGAATTTGTATTCCTCATGTGTTAGTTAATGTTGATCTAATTCACTTATTTTAGATTTGATTGAATCATGAGATTATATTGAATTTCTGTGAGAAACATTGGTGATCGAAAAAACTCAGAAAAACAGAGCATTCGGCTTCGTCGGCAAGTGGTCGGTCCTCCGACAGGAACTTAAGGTGAATTGATGGATTTCGTTAGTAGGTGTTCGGTTCGCTGACCAACCCGCCAACAGGGACTTGAAAATAAACATAGATTGCATCGGCAGGTGGTCGGTCCGCCGATTAACCCGCCGACAAGATTCGTCGATGAATAGTCAGTTCGCCAACCAACCCGTCGACAGAGACCTATTTGGGACATTATGAGGATTTGGATGTCAGTTGGTTAGGGCTTAATAGTGCTTCGGTTGGGATCAAGTGAGGTCTAGGGTTGCGTACCCAAGATGACTAAAACCTACTTGTTACCCTTAGCATGTACTAACCAATTGGACACACTCATCGATTGGTCTCCACTTAGGGAAAGAGATGATGGACCCTAATTATGTTTAATCTGTCTTGCATCATAGGGATGTGTAGGATGGGTCCCAGTGGATTATTCACGTTTCCATAGGGGAGTGCATTCATACTATGTTCATGTGAGATGTTAAGTATGCCCGGTAGGTGGGAAATAAGAGGTTGCCTAGTCCTGTAGGTTGAAAGGCCTACGAAATGAATTATAGATCATAGTTGATTCATAAGGTCGGCTGAACCTTGAGTATCGTACACTCATGAAATCAGAACATGGTGGCCTTCGTACTATGGGTTAGCGCTCGGAACGAAGAGTGGGGCTACCGATTGTTCTTGGTGACTTTGGTCCCGAATTGTGTGTACTACTGAAGCTACAATGAGGGACACTTAGTATATCATGTAAACGCAGGCATAACACCACATTACATTGCATTTCTTGTTTGAGCATACATTAGTTCATCTGTTTCTTCATTCTCGCATCATATTCATATCATAGTATTTATTACTTATTCCTGTTATTACTTACTGTTTTATCACTGGATTTTAGTCATACATGATGATGTGGATAGTGACTGGATCATGCTTATTGAGTATTCTAAACTCACGCAACCTTTATGTTGCAGGTCAATTTTGAGTTGATTTGAAATCATGGACATATACACCTTCGTGATACTTTATTTATTATTTCAATTGTAATAAATTTAGTTAGGATTTTAGTATTTAGATTTTTATGTAAGGCTCTGTTGAAGCCGTTGACTTGTCTATTTAATTTTCAAATTAATTGTATTACTTCCGCAACTCTGAGTTGATGAATTAAATCAGTATTTATTTCATCTCTTATATCTCAATTATGGTATGTCAATCTGCGGTCCAAAAATGGATCCCGGAGGTCTCACATCGAGATTTGTGTCATCCAGCCAAGGGATCTGTGCTACAGGATCTGCGGCGTGACACTACTTCACTTAGGGTTGTCAACGAGTCGAGCTAGCTCGGCTTGGGCTCGGGCTCAGCTCGCAAGAGCTGAGCTTGAGCTAAAAAAAAAAGCTCATTATTTTAACGAGCTTGAGCCAAGGTTAGGTAGGCTCGGCTCGGTCTTATATATCATAAGTATTATATATATATATATAGATAGAGAGAGAGAGAGAGTTAACTCGAGGACTCGACTCGAATTTATATATATATATATGAGTACTTAAACTCAAACATACTTTTTTTATTTATAACGTCTTCGTTTTTTTTGACTTTTTCAAACATCTAAAACCTAGTGGAGTACACTTGTTCTATTAAAAGTATTAAAAGAAGTTGCTAATTGGCTATTAAAAGAAGTTGGTAAGAGTAAAACTTAAATGAATTTCAGTTCTCTAACTGTAATACTTTTTACGATTTTCCTCTTTTGAGAGAGTAGAGAAATGAGAGTTGCAGAGTTGCTCTTCTGATTCAAGGAACAAGGTTGGGAGGCCATTATTAAGGGCCATTATTAAGGTTGAGGACTTGAGGTGTTGACCAATTGTTGAAGAGAAGAACTGCAGTGATGAGTGACGACCTCAACAAATTAGCCGACTTCTTTTTTTTTTTTTTTTTTTTCTTCGTATGAAAATGAAAGCCAAGCTTCACCTTTGATTCTTCCTTTCTTCTTGTCTCTCTCTCTCTCTTTCTCTCTCTTTTTTTTAGTTTAAGATTCTATTAGCTTGTGAAAATTCCTATTTTGTCAACCTTTTTTCTTAAAAATAAAAAGTTCCTATTATAATTTTTAGCAATAAAAGTTTAGCAAAAGAAAAGAGGGACTGAGTTTACATCGACTCGAGTCGATTTTCAAGAAATTTTTTACGAGCCAAGCTTTCACGAGCCGAATCGAGCTTTTCACAAGCCGAGCGTTTGCAAGCTAAGCCTGAGCTTTGAAAAAATAATGAGCCTGAGGCCAACTTTTTTTTACCGAACTTGAGCCGAACCCAAGCCTTGTCCAAATTTTACGAACCCGAGCCAAGCTAGCCAAAACTCAGCTCGTTTACACCCCTAACTTCACTCTTATTATCATATGCTTCTGTTTTTTTTTTTTTTTTTTTTGTTGAAGAGGAATATTGCTTAATTTCGGATATCGGAATTTTTTTTTTTATTATTATTAACAAATTCAAAGAACTATGAGCTATTCTAGTTTTATTTTGATTTGGATTTGTTCTAAGCTTTTCTTATGACACGACACTATTCAAAATAAGATATGTTTGTTTAATAGGTGTGGATCCCACCCAGCATGTATGTCATTTAGGGAATGGGTGCAATTTGGTTCGGGTTGATATCAACTCAAGATCACTAAATCGAGGTTCATGAAGGTTAACCCAAAATTGAATCGAACCGAATTGAGAATTGAATTCCCTTAGCTCAAAAATAAAATCCAATTGAAATAAGAAACGCTAAACCCTAAACCTTAAACCATAACCAATCCAATCCAAATTAAAGTTTTGGTTCAGTTTGGATTGGATTGTATCGAATTAATACAAGATTTTTTAAAAATTACAATCTCTCTCTCTATATAAAATATCGGTTTTGTAATTTTAAAACCAAAACCAAACCAAACTTGTAGAAAACAAACTCAAACCGAATTAAAGTCGGTTTGAATCGATTGGTTTCGGGTTGAACCCCTAATGTCAATTGACATGTCTTGAAAGGTGTCAGGGTAGGGATGTACAAACGGGCTGGGCCACGCGTGCCAACTCGGACCAACACGATTCTGATCATTGTGTTTAAATTCGCTTTCGGATCGGGGGATCATCTTGGTCCGATACCGAGTTGGATCGTCAATCCAACTCGGGATCAGCCAATCCAAAACATGGCCCAATTTTTTTTTAAAGATACTTTGAGGGTACGGGCGATCCATATTGGATCGTCCGATTTGACACGTCCGAAACGTAGTCATCAGATCGCATAGATAGAATGATTTGAATCGGTCTCGGACCAAGTCAGAAATTTTAATAAATTAGGAATCCTTAACACCATGATTCTGATCGTTCTTAGGCACAGCAGGATTCATGCCCAACCACGACATGGTACGGCCCGGCCGAGACACGATTCATTTTTTTGTCCGAAGTATAAATAAAGCATAAAACCCGACCCGACAAGATAATAATCGTACCCCGTATCATGTCAGGCAGGCATGGGGCCCAAGCAATATTTAGCCTGAACCCAACCCAAACCAAAAAAATAATTTAGCGAGTTAAAGCTGAAACCAGATTATATATAGAATATGACTTCTACGCTCCATCATGCAGCTTCGTACTTTACTATAATTGTAAAAATACTCAAATCCAACATGTAATTAAGCTTATTAGGGATGGACTTGCTTAGACCGATCAACTTCTACTGCGATCCCTCCTATATGATCTACACTTCTAATATGAAGTTGCTCATATGCAGTTGAGTCTCTTGTTTGTTTCCCTTTTCCGGCCATTTTCAGGCAAAGACATGCCGTGAACACCAAAATTCCGCCCAGTATCCAACTGAATTGTAAGTTAGCAAGTGCTATTGCCCTTACACTTGCCTCCTTTGTCCCACATGTCACTGCTCCATGTACCCCGTCGACATCGCCGCCGTTGACCGGATTATTCATGGTACAACCTTTTGGAACAAACAAGGGAAACCATAACATGAATCCCATGTTCATGAACCAACACCCTTGAAACACTACTGAAATGGATAGAACAATAGCTGCAACAAAACTGTTATTATTAGAACTAGTCATCACTAGGGTTGAAACAAATGACACAAACACAATGACTTGCAAAAGCCAATGGTAGTGTCCTTCGAGGTCGACGTGGTCGGTCGAGTGGAAATGGAGTAAGAAGAGCTCTTGGCCGAATACTGAGGAAGCAAGGATTCCGATAAGCCCGGAAAATATCTCCGGCGAATTTGTCAGTTCGACGGTGAGTGTCACACCTGCGTAGATTGCAAGGTGGACGAACATCGTCGCGTGTTCGAGGTTATGGAGTTCGAAGGAGAAGTGTAGGAGAGGGAAGTCTAGGACTTGCATTGCAATAACAAAGATAGAGAAAAAGAAGATGGCGATTAGTTCCAAGTGTTTGAGATGAAAAATTGCAGTAATGTTGAATGGGTACCAGAATCTTGAGGAAAAACCAGATGGGCCTTTGAGGTTGTAAGCCTTGATGGTGTTGAATGTGTGCCATAGACCAAGGACGCTTAGGGCTAAGCCTGGGACTATGTGTCCTACAAATGTGCCCATGAGAGCTTCTGGTTCAAGTAGTATATCAGGCTTAGTCTAGACCTCCTTTTGGACCTTGCTCAAGCTTAAATACTAATATAACATGCAAGACAGGTAGCAATCACAATCAACAAAAGTATATGTGGACATGGTACATGGTGGAATTACAAAGAAAGGAAAAAAAGTGAAGGGAAATGGTGCCTCTTGGTGAAAGGAAAGGACATTGATGTTCTACCATGACACTTTCCTTAAACAAAAGGAAGTGAAACCACTCACTTGGGTACCATGATTTCAATTGCTTCTCTCTCTCTCTCTCTCTCTATATATATATATTTTGGACTTTAGTGTTATCAAGTATGACTTGGAATTACTCTCTTCTGTTGTTTAGGAAAGAGACTGAGTGTAAGATTGAATTGAGTTGAGTCTTCAAAGGTTGCTATTAGGGTTTTATATTACAGTCCTTAGTTGATTGAATGTGAAAATCCTTGTGTGGTTCTAGTAATCACACATACACTGACGTGAGACATCTGATTTGATAGAGATCTTCCACTGTAGATCCGAATTCTGATCCGATTCGTCTACAACCTTTATATATATATTCTCATGCTGATGCTTTGGATTATTGTTGTTAGTTAATTATTTTGGTAATGTTAGGTTACTAAATCATTGCTTTATGGATGAGTCAAAATTATCTGACTTGGCAGAGTATAGAGGAGAGGAGGGACAGGAGTATATGCTGTTTCCATTTGAATGTTATTGGCAAGCGTGATGTTTCCACTATATCAAGTATGGCAAATGGGATATTACCACTTTGTTAAAGTAAATGAAATATACATTCCACTTTAGTTTAACTTATTGTCACACTTTCTACTGATTATAAAGTAGTGCCAAACCTGGTATTTTGCCTCATCAATGTCAGTGGTTCAACAGGAAAAGATGGTTGCTTGCATTTGAGTCTTTTCCACTTGGATGAAAAAGGTTTTTATTGTTGGAATTTTACAATGTAAAACTAAGTATTTGCCTATTTAGGCCTCGTTTGCCTTTCATTCTGAATCAGGAACTCATTTTGAAGGTTTCATGATTGTGTTTGGTTAGCATGTTATAAAATGAGCTCCGAGTAAAATAGATGTTTGGTTAATATTTATTAGAAAGAGTTTTAGCAAAAAATTCACTTTTTTTTCCTTCTTAACTACAATTATTTCTATAAAATCTCATGTTCATGCATAAATTTTGCACACTTATATCTTTTCAAAGGTCGTAGTGGTGGTGGCGTGGTAATGGTAATGTTGGTGGTGGCAGTGTGGTGATGGTGGGGTGGTGGTGGTGTTGGTGGTAATGTTAGTGGTGGCGGTGTTGATAGTAATGTTGGTGGTGGCGGTGGGGTGGCGGTGGTAATGTTGATGGTGGCGGTGAGCAGGGGCGGAGCAGGAAATTTTGTGTGGGGGGCCAAAGTATATATAGACTATATAGTTAGAGGTGGCAAGTTGGCAACGGGTAGGGGCGGTTTGGTTCGGATCGGATCAGGTTCAGGTACCACCGCCCAATCGACTTAATAACCTCTCTTTCTAAACAAAATAAGGTTTTGAGCATAAGAAAGCTTCTTAGCTATTTTCGTTCACTTTGAATCTATAACAAATAACAATGATATATAAAAAAGATTAAATTGTCATTTATCAATATAACATAATTATGTAACTTATATCAAATACAACAACATGAAAACAAAAATTAATTAAAATATTAAAATATTATAAAAGGATTTTACTTATTTTAACTATATATAAAAGTGAAGCTTTTATAAAAAAAAATTATGAAAAGAAAAAGAAAATAGAAAAGGCGATTCGCCGATTGGGTAAAGAAATAAAAACAAAAAATTCAAAATAGAGTAAAAATTATTTAAAAAAAAGGATAATGGTTAAAAATAAGATGATAAAAAAATAAAAAATAAATTTTACAAACGCTTGAACCAGTACTTTTTAATATGAAAAGAAAAGAACTAGAAACAAAATAAAAAAAAAAACATTAAAATAGATAAAAGAGAATTTTATAAACCTTAAAATGGAAGCTGATCTTTCTTCTCTATTGTTTCTCCACTGCTTTAAATCCTAAGAACTTCTCAAAATCCCAACTTTTGAACATAAAAAGCTTTAGATGATAATTGATAAGAAAACCAAAAACATGCTCACAAAATTTCAAAAGAAAAATGAATAATAAGGTATTTTTACAGAGCAAATAACCAACAGGAGCATTCAACATCAAATGCTAGAAACCAAAAAAGAAAACAAAAATCACAACTTCTGGAATAATAAGCTAAGAACACAAATTCACCTGGGAACCCCCCACCCGATGACGCCAATCTGCTTAATCCCTTTGAATGCGTCCGGCAGCAAATGGAACAAATCCCTTCCCCTTCTAACAATATACTGCAAAAAACAAATATCAAAAGAAGAAATTGAACCAATTGATACTGAATTAAACATCAACCAAAATAAAATAAAAAAAAAATTAAAAAAAAAGAAAAAGACGGGGATCAACCTCGTCATGACCGGCAAGCGTGGTCTTCTCCTTAAACACAGAAGTTTCAAAATTAAGCGAAGTCGTGGGCTTGATTGCAGGCATTGAGACCATGCGAGCTCCAAGAGCAGGCTGCGGATCCTTGAGTGGAAGACGAAGAGAGATTTTTGGTCTAAGACACGACCAATGAAAGGCTTTAGGGTTATAGAAGACGAAGAGATAAATCCTAGCTTGGAACCTAGGGTTTTGGTATGTGGTTTCAGGGTTTGAGACGAAATTTCAAAAAAGATGATAAAAAGGCCAAGGAAACTTTTTGGGGGGAAACCAATTGTATAAATCATAAATGTAAATTGTGGGTCCCTTTTGTTTTAAGGAATATCTTTTTATTTAGGGGCCAATTGTATATACTAAATTTTGTTTTCATGACCTTGAACTTTGTTTTCATGGAAGGGAAGTATAATGGAAGCACACTTAGTGTACTAGGGAGGAACTCCGCCTTGTCCAAGGTGAGGGAGTTTCCAATCGTCGGAGGGAGCGGCGCTTTCCGGTTCGCTCGAGGCTATGCTAAGGCGAAGACTTATTCGTTCGACCCTAAAACTGGGGATGCAGTTGTGGAGTATAATGTTTATGTCATCCATTATTAAGTTCTTTTTTTGTTGGATGAGATTTTATTAGCATTAATATTAAAAACTTAAATAGCATTATGAGAGATCATGACATACTTATTATTATATGGAATTAAGTATAAAGAGAAGAAAAGATTGGGTGAACATGTGTGGTTGTATAAGAATTGGATTGGCATATTCTTTGTCATCCAAAGGCTTCTTCTCTTCTTTTCTTTTTCTTGTTAGGGAGGTGAGAAAATACCATTTCGCCCCCGGATTGTCTCTACACCACAGGAGATCCCACCACAGACGATCCGCGCCCAGTTATAGCTATAATTTTTCTACTTTATACTTCCACCCTTTTCTACCATATACCTAAGATCTTTCCCTTCACCCTTTAATTTGTTTGAGAATACCAATTATGGTTTACTTACATTTATATCTTTATATATTTTTATTTTCACTTTTATCCCCTTTATTTATCATAATCTTTGCATTTGTACACTCGATGTTAAAATCGCACGATACACTCATTTTTTTTATCCCGTAAAATGATCTAGATAAATTTATAAATAAGTTTTCATATTAAAATGCAAGGAAATGCAAAAACAAATTCTCATAACTCAACCCAACTCTACTCGATCGAATGTATTAAGTTT
>JAUPMG010000013.1:1201034-1222920 GCA_031762675.1 Pachysandra terminalis
TTCTTCAACACCGAATCAATGCATTCATTTGCTATCAAAATCCCGTCTAAAATCTGTCTACCTCTAACAAAAGCACTCGGATCTTACTACCAGTCCCCATGCCAGCTCGAATATGAGGGTAAAGCAGGCAAGGTTTTAAGTACCGGAACCGGTCGCCGGACCGGTCCCGTCCGGTTCTGGTCCGGACCGTCGGTACGGACCGGTATCAGCCGGTCCGGATCCTGTACAGAAAACCAAAAAAAAAAATTCAGTCCAGCGCCGGAACCGGTTGCCGGACCCCGGAACCGGTAGCCGGACTTCGGGACCGGCGGTATCGGTTGCCGGACCGGTGGATCGGCTGTACCGGTCGCCGGACCAGAAGGACCGATCATCGAAGTGCCGGAACCGGTCACGGACCGGTCACCAGACCGCCGGTCCATAACCCGGCGATACAAATGGTTGTATTGCGGATTGGAACCGGACCGGTCCCGCCCGGTCCCAGTCTGGACCGGTATCGGCCGATCCTTGAAACCATGAAAGCAGGTATGATCATTCAAGTTTAGGTTTCCAAGGATTGATCGTGGGAACCTTAGCCTTTCTATTAGCATCCCATCCATTTTTTTTTATATAACAAACTTACTCTCGATCACAACAAACCATCGGCTGTTCTAATATCCTCCAAAAATCTCCGTAACCACTTGCTAAGAAAGGACATGTGTCCGTCCCCTAAATTCTCTATCCCTAAGCCGCCTTGGAAAATTTCATTAGTTGTTTGAACTCTTTTCTGATGGGATCTCAGTTATTATCCTCAAGGATATTTCTTTCTTCTTTCCATACGCTCCATATGTAGATTGTATCAAGACTTCCATGTACTCGTGTGTTCCTTGAGTTCACACCTCTCATGCACCACTTCGTAAGCAAATCCAAGATGTACAGAGGAGATAGGTCAGCAGTACTGGGTGAAGAGATATAGTTCAAATCAACCTGACCATCTAACAATAAATGATTAAATGGTATAATTCACTACTAATAGTTTTCTATCCCCTTTTCTATTCCCAGCATTGTTAACCATTTAACCAATGACATTGTCAGAGCTTAATTTGCTTTAAATCCTTATATTCTACCTTAAATTCCTTCTAAGCAACTTCCTCTAATTTTTTTAGATCCCTGTACTGCTTTTTACACCCTATCTTTCACTTTTGAGTGCAATTCCTTCTTCTTATCAAGATCAAAAAGATACTTCACAGCATGTACCTTCCTTCAACTTCTATTTACATTCCCCCAAAGTACTGAACCTTGCTTCTCTTTACAGAAGGAAGGAAGCAAGCTTGAAGAAAGAGAAAATTTTGTGAAATGAAATGCAAAGTGGAAGTGTCTTCTATTGGTTATGGTTATCAATGTATTTGTTCTTAGAGCTGATACTAAGAGAACATCCACCAATCTGTGGAAGTCAGTGCTTATAACATTGCACTCACAATTTGAGGCTCCTATATCATTGAGCTTGTTTTGTATGGCTGAAAAAATTTGGTTCCAAATGTCAAGTAGTCATGGTTGAAAGGTGGATGATTTGTTATTGATGTACAGGGTCATCATTTTCACATCATACAAGACCTTTGTGACCCCTTGACTTGTTTCTAAAGGATCATAAATTAGAACCAATGTAATGCTTATATAGTTTCTTGTGCTAATGTTGAACAAAAGTTTAATTATTTTATAGATTGCTTATTTCTTCAATGATCATGGTTACCATTTTACTCAGTACGTTCATCCATTATTCAGTTACCTTCAATCTGTTCATGTTTAGAGATAATGTTTTGTTGATGATAACAGAGCATAGACATGTTGGATCCACAAACTTCAATCTACTCAGCAGCAGAAGTCATACAATGTTTACACTGGTATTTTAGCTCTAGCTTGATGACGATGCAGTCTTGTTTTTATTATTGTAAATTTCTCAACTGATGTTTTGTGCAAATACTTTATATGCATAAAATTTCTTGATAAGCTGGAAATCTCAAGTTAAATAAGTTAAATGCTTTTATATCTACATTTATGTGTATGCATGCATGGCTTGCAATCATTGAAATGAGACTTTTTAAATACATGAACTACTTGGATGACATATTTGATTTTTTCTAAAATAATACTGCTCTTCAACCTCATCAGACCTGAAATGATTCAGCAACCACTTGGCTCAGCAGAACTTTTGATCCCTATCTGAGAGGCCTTGCAGCCTGATCCAGCAATCAGTGTTTATCTTTTTCCCCATGTGTGTTTGCATTTGTGTATTGGGGACAATAATAGAGGTTTAAAAATTTTGTGCATCTGTACTCTTAAAATACCAATAGGGGTGCCCATCTTTAAAGAAGGTATATCTAGTGATCTTTGTATGTTCAAAGCTCCAGCTATCTTCCTTTCCAATCCCTAGCCATATGGTTTCACACAATTATTTCACAGAATCCTGACTTATTCAAATCACCAATCTGAGCGGTCATCCTCTTCAGGAGATGGTTTCGCTTATCTAGTCCCTCAGATTTTTCTGATCCATTCCAAGATTCAGGAGTCAGCTTTCACAATTTCCAATGGAAAGTCACATGCAAGTCTTCCTAATCCCTTTTGAGTGCCCTCTTCAATCATGAAAGAGATGTTTCTTAAAATCTGGAAATCAATGGTCCTGCATAAAGTTAACTCATTTCATAGGCGGTTGCTCCAAACATGATCAACACGTGCAATCGGCTTTAAAGCAGAAGAAAGTACATCGTTCTATCCCCTCATATTTTTGTTATCTGCTTCATGTGAAAAGAGTATAGATCACTTATTCTTTCGTTGCATGTATACTTGTATTATAATATTATTTGGACACATTTTATGTGGTTGGCAAGAGTTTGGTGGATCCAACTACAAGACATATAAAACACTATAGTCAGAGTTCTCATCTAGGCTTTGGAGGCAAGCATGGAAAATAACATGGAAGTCTTATCTATGCTACCATTTGGTTTACATGGGAGGAGACCACTTTGAAGATCTTGATTGCATTATTGAGAGAATCAAATTTGTTTCTCAATGAGTGTCTATATCGAAGGAGTTTCAGGAAGCCATCTGGAGATATTTCTAGGGGGTGGAGAGTGATTTATTTTTGTCCTTTTCTATAAGGTGGGTCTTACCCTTTTTTGAACTCATCCCACTATGTTTTTAAAATTTGAAGGGTGCTCTTCAGGGAGTTCGATGCCTTCAAGTTTTGATGGGAATCATAATAGGACAATCATTCATGTATATTGTGGGCCGGAAAGTATAGGAGACTTAAACCAGAGTTGAGATACTTGCCTTCCTGCATGGCTCAAAGGTTATGAAGGGCTAGGTCTATCCAGTGAAGTTGCAGATGGGGCTTTTTTTAATGTCATGTTTTGAGGGAAGAAGAACTTAAGGGTCCTTGGAGGCTCACTCATTGGCTGAAAGATTAATGCTGCCTTCCAACCTAGTTGAATTTCTCATTCTCTCTGGGTTAAAGATATGCCATTTCGATACTGATTTTCTTTCCAAACAAGAGCAGGAAAATAATGCAATTATGTTTGGATTGTCTTTTCCTTTGTAAGCTGAATTGAGATAAGTTTGTATTTGGGTGGCCTCTTAGGCTTTAAATCCTTGAAATTTATTTCTAATAAAGCATTTCTATTCATACGAGGGAAAAAAAAGAAAAAGAAAAAGAAAACTTGCTTTTTTTTTTTTTTTGTATTGTCTATGTAGTAGCTGTTCAGGATTAGGAAAAGGATAAAAGGTATATATCTAATGGCAAAGTGATGAAATTTCATCAAGGAAGGTCATGACATTAGTATAGGTCATCATATAAATTTTTTGATGTTGTGGTGCATACAAAGCTCTGAAAATAAAAGTACAATATGAAAGCATATTGGATTGCGTGGAAACGTAGCACAAACTTCAGAACCTTTAGAAATATGGCAAGCTTACATAAGTCTACAAGAATGATAGATAAAGTATAGCAACTACCATTACGATCGTCCTTTCTGAAGACAATAGACACCATAAAATAAAAACACGAACGACTATTGCACTCAAGTGCTGGTGTTACCATATTTTGAACTAGGAAGCCATAAACAAGGAAACATTACTCTTAGTTTTCAGACATTTCGAAAAACAATAGAAGATTAGTTCTCAGAATATTAGCACTAATCAATGGATTTGGTGAATAATTTATAGATTAGTTGTGTGTATTTGATTGATCCTCAAATTATAAGTATTTAGATCCACACATTCTTGGTCCCAAATTACAGGAATTAGTGGTATAATGGTAAGGGAGGGGACTGTCAACATCACTATCTTCACCCTCCTTGTTGTCATCCTTCATTCCTCTTCTGGTTGCAGGCCTTAGTGCTTCCACTTTTGATGCTATGCTCTACGTTGACTTGAAGGAGTTGAAAGGCCTTAGTGCTTCCACTCAAGTTTTTGTTAGGAAAGATCAAGGAATGGAAGGGATGTGTTCAGTGGCTTTTTCACTAGAGCAGAGGGAACTGGTCTGATAGCAAGGTCAAGGGTGGGAGGGATCGGGTGTCTATTTCACACTTGCAATTTGTGGATGTTGTGAGTTTTTAGGTAGAGGAGGTCCAAGCATAACTTATTAAATTGTTTTTGGGATGCTTTGAGATGATGTCAACGCTTAAAATAAATTTGAAGAAAAAAGTCTCATATATTCACGTAGAGTCAGAGAGGTTTCAGCAGTTTGTGGCTTCGCTGGGGTGTGGAGTTGCAGAGCTACCTATTAGATACTTAGATCTCCCTTTAGGGCAGAATCCTAGATCGTTATCCTTACTGGTCTCCCATTATCGAAAAGCTGGAGAAAAAATTGGCTACATGGCAAAAACATTTCTTTCATTGGGAGGGATAATAACCCTAATATAGTTGGCCCTTTCTAATTTACCCATTTATTACCTTTCTCTATTTAGCGATTATGTCAGGGTATTTAAGATGATAGAGAAGATTCGGAAGGATTTCCTTTAGGAAGGAAGAGAAATGGGAAGGATCATTTGGTTAGATGGGAGGTGGTATGCAGAAGCAATAATGCAAGAGGTCTCAACTTGGGGAACATCTTGGCAAGGAATTCAGCACTTTTGGAAAATGGCTTTGGTGGTTTAGTGAAGATAAAAAAGCCTTCTAGTATAAGGTGATATAAAGCAAATAAGGAAGCCACGAAAATGGGTGGGACATAAACTGAAGTGCACGGATATATAGCATGAGCCGTTGGAAGGCTATTGCTGCACTCACCCCTTTGTTCTATCCTCACACCTGTTTTAGTGTGGAGAATGGTACACATGTCCTTTTTTGGTATGACGTTTGGTGTGGGGAGTCCACTTTATCAGCTGTTTCCTTAGACTTTTCAATGTGGTATGGATTATAGATTCTTTTGTTTCCAATATTCTTTCTTGGTCCTCTCTTTGGGTTGTCAAGGGATTTAAGACCGGCTAAATTTAGGGACTCAGGAAATCTCATTGAGCTCTTAACTTTCATTGACCCAGGCATGCCAGTCTATAGTATAATCCCTAAACACACATGGTACTTCCACCTCAAAGTCTTTCTTTCATATTCTCAGTAGGGATGCAAACAGGCCCCAGTTCCTTTCACTCCTCACAAAATTTGGAACCCTTGTGTAACTCCTAGCGTTAGGGTGTTTCTATGGAACTCCCTTCTATACCAGATTAACACGTGATGTGCTACATAAAAGAAGGATTAACTTAGCAATCTCTCCACATGTCTGTCTCATGTATAGAAGTCATGGGGATTCAGTAGACCATCTATTCCTTCGTTGCAAGTTTGCAAGACAGATGTGGATGTTCTTCATGCATACTATTGATGCCAGTTGGTTGATGCTGGAAGGCATATGCACCTTGTTTGGACAATGGCGGTTCCTAAGGATTGGGAAGAAAGGGAGGATGGTATTAATCACTATTCTTTGCTATCTTATGCGCTATACGGGTCAAGGAAAAGGCATATCTTTGAGGTTAGATAAAGCATTACTTGCACAATCATTGATGTTATGGTGATGATTGCCTCATGGATTGTGGTTCAACTAGAGTTTGAGATTTCTCTGTTGAGATGATACTGAAAGGATGGGCCACCATTATAGATTCATCATTGGTGCAAGTGCGACAGTTAGTAGCTTGGTCTCATCCTCCTCAGGATCTATCAAACTAAACTTTGATGGATCTTCTTTGGGAAATCCATACTATTTGGAGTTGTAAGAGTTTTTAGGGATGGGAGTGGTCATATTGTTCACACATTTTAAGGCACAATTGGAGTGCTAGCACTATTCATTGGATTGAAAGAGGCAAGGGATCATGGGATTAAGTCATTGGAGATCGAGGGTAACTCGTATTTGGTCATCTCGTGGATGACGAGGATTCAGGACTGCCCTTGGAGATTCCTACATCACACATGGCTAGCTCAGTTTTTCACATGAGGGTTGTGCATCACATTTTCGCACGTGCCTCATACGGCAAACACACACAGACAATATGGGTAGAGGCGGTTTCGGCTAGAAAGGCATTCTTTCTTGGCACACCCTCAGAGGAGATGTTAGCAAGATGATGACACATTTTGAGTCGTTACTCTAGACTTTTGTATTTTCTCATTTTTGATCATCCTTTGTGTGCAGACATCGCTTTTGATATCATAGCTCTTAGTGCTAGTATAGTTTTTCTGCTTTGTTTTATTTTGACTGTCTTCCTCCGACAGCAATTGTACCTCATATTGCATTTTGATCTTTATACATCCTTGTTATCTGTCTGGAAAAAAAAAGTATTGGGTGGATAATTTGGAGATATACCACATTGGTGTTAGTGTTATCACTCTAATTAAACTCGAGAATTTTGATAAGAAAACTATAAGGCCATCTGTACTTCATGGAGCATGGCATCCAGGATGTGTGTATAACCAAGACAAAAATGCTGAGTGGATAATTGGAAAGGCTAGGAAAGATAAGATTAGAAATGAATGAGTGCATCCAAGAGAGTGAAGAGTATCTCGGATAGATAACAATGAATTAAGAAAGATATTTTGGGTATGATATATGAAGACCAATGATGGTGCTGATGAGGAGTGAGTTCATGCAATTTGAAAGCTCTAAAAGAGGGAGGGGAAGGCCAAAGACATGGATGAAGTTGGTGAAAAAGATGTGAGAACAACAAACTTTAACAGAAGATAGTTGGGAATATGTATATTTCATTTTATTAAACTTGCAACATGGAAGAGAAAGATCAAGTGAATATTGTCATATTTTTCTATGTGGGGGATGAAGCACATGGAGAAGGTGATTTATTATACTAACAAAGTAGACGGTGACATCGAGAGAAATTTGCACTCCTTTTTCTCAATTTCAACAACAGCTTGCTGCTGTCTTTCACAGATCAGTTAGCTGATGTCTTCCAAGAAACATGGTTGAGAATAATTTTGTTAGTTTCTGGACAAGCTTGGAGGACCTGTAATATTTGTTTCCAAATTCATTGAAGAGTAGGAAAGTAAATACCTCGCATTGCTCTTGCTGGTAACAGATAGAGCATCCAACATAGCTTATATGAATACCATCACCAAGGTATCCTTCAAGGAGCATGACGAGTGAGTTGTCGGAATCTTATAGAATAATATTTAACCTCATCATTGTAGTTAATGGTGAATTATAGAATAATATTTAACCTCATCATTGTAGTTAATGGTGGAAATACCATTTTAATTACCTGCCTGCCACATGAATTGCAAGCAGTTATTCATGAGGCTAAGGTGCTCAGAGGCTTTCTGAACAATAAATTAAGCCTCACAGAAAAAAACCTAAACCTAGTGTGTGCTCTAGCTCTTCATTAATGAAGGTGGGAGGTCAAAAGAATTTTAGCAATGTGGATTGATTTTCAATACCGTAGCGAACATATAGATGCTGTTTGTTTTTCTGTCACCATATCCATGTTAAATGAGATTTCTTTTCTACTTGGCATATTTAAATTTAGGATGGCTTTGCTGTTTCTTCGGAAGTTTTCTTGCTTGCATCTCCATATCTAGGTTTTTATTCACCCTTAATCCACTTTCTCTTCCCATACCTTGTTGCAGACAATAGAGAGTAGCCCATATGGTGATAAAAATGAAGGGGAAGCTGTTAACTTGTCACAACTGGTAACTTTCTTAAGCTTTTGAACTGAGTTCTATTGTAGTTGCTTATTCTTTAAATGTTTTGGATCCATGTTGTTACTGTGATCTAATTCTCTTATTTTGTTTGTATATCTCTTTTTGGTCATCAGTTATGAAAACAAGATCAATTGATGTCTTATACCTTGTCTATATTTGACTTATACCTGCAGAACCTCATCGATCTGGCAGGTTCTGAGAGCTCTAAGGCTGAAACTATTGGTGTACGACGCAAAGAAGGCTCCTACATTAATAAAAGCTTGCTAACTCTTGGAACTGTGAGGCCTCAAACATTATTGTTTATTTGAACTGTAATGGCTTGTTCTTGGTATTTCTTCTTTTAATAGTTAACTTCCATATGTCCGTAGGTGACTGTTGTCTGTATAATTTACTTATTGTAATTTTGGATCATTACTATGCCATCATGTTCCTGGTTCTTATTTTTCACCCTATTGTGCTGTCAGTTGGTGATAAGTTGTCTCATTTTGGTGGATAACCTGAACTCAAACACGCAACCTCTTGTTTGTAATGCAGTGTCAATTGCTTTGTCAGTTCTCCGTCTTGTGAAAAACTGGTTTGACCTGATTAATCAATTTTTATTTTCTTATCTGCTATGTTACTTCTATCTTCATTTGGAACAAAAGGCAGTACATAAACCAAACATCAAGGTGTTCAAAATGACAGAAAATAATTGAGCATCAGTGTGGCATATTGAGATGGGGTTGTGTTATGCTTTTGAAGATGTAAAAGGATTTGGATAAAGAGATGTAGCTTGGATACATAATGCAGAAATATCTATCTTCTCAGCTTGTTATCTCTTTCAACGTTTCTTAACCAAATGACTTCAAAAGAAGTCAATATGCACATTAACTACAGGATAAAAATAAAAATAGAAAAGGACCTTTCTCTTGCTATAGATTTTTGAGGTGTAAACGTACATATTTATGCTTCCTGCACATCATGCTGGTAGATATCTGAATTGACTTTTTTTTTTTCCTGTTTTAATTTAAGCTGGTCCACATACTTACCTATTGTGCATGATGAGGTTTTTCCTTGGAGAGCAGTTACTCTTTAAGAGCTAAAAGACATTGATAGTATATAGGGTACCCTGTTTTATTGACCGATACGTTCTCAAGAAATACTAAGGTGGTGATTAAAATGAACAAAGTGTGTGAACATGGAATCAGAAAGCTCTTTTTCTCGGGATGGAATATCCCTTATTGGGTGATTTTGAAGAGATTAGAAGCAGGCCTGCCCTCATTTGAGTTTTCATCTAAATTTGAAGACAAACTATGTCTCTTGGATGGGAATAGATGTTTCAATGGGTTGGTGATAAGATTACACCATTGGAGTGCTGAGATGGGTTTGTTGAACAGCATATTAAGGGCAGCATGTTGTGGATCAAAGTCTTTAGATTACCATTGATGCGTCCGAATGCAACTTTGGAAGCCATTGGTGATGCTTGTGGGTGTTTTGTCGGGGCAGATAGTTGTTCAATAAATCGGGCAAAGTTGATGTTGCCCAACTATTAATTTGTTATGATGATGAATCAGAAATTCCTTCCAAGATCGGTACTTGGGTGGAGAATCAAAGATTCACAACCACAGTAATGATTGAAAATTAGGAGATTTTATGAATGGAACCAAACAAATCTTATAATTACCATACTGATTCGTGTCAATAGGAGATCAGATTGAGCGTGTTTGGATTCCAAAAACCAAGCACGTGACTTGGGGAGAAGATCTATGGTTAGGTCCATAAAAATGGGTGACCAATCAAAGTATAAATGAGGTTGGTAGTTTGTATTTGGGATTTAGTGCATGATCCGTGATCATTAATAAACCTTTTTGAGGGAATAATGGCAGGACCCATCATTTTATTGGTGATTTGTGTGAAGCCCAAGTAGGATGAAATCATTTTAAGGGAGCCATTTGGATTTTCCTCAATTAAAGGCAAAACTTAGGCTCGTGGGTGCTGTTATTAAGTTAGGGGTTCAAAGGCTCCTATATAATGACCACAAGTAGTTTAGAACAATCTTTGAAGGTAAGATAAGTAGTCAAGCCTTTAGAAGGTGCTCTCTATAGTCAAATAGTATTCCGTTGTGGAAAGGATTCGAGATGTTGCACTGTCTATTATTAAGGAGTGAAGTATTATTCCATTGAATAACATTAGTAAGGAGTGGATGGTGTCTTCAGAAGGTAATCCCTATAGTTACCAGGTAATCTCATAGTGGTAGCTGTCAAATTCTCCTTTCTATAGGTCTAACGTGGACAGGCATTTTTAAGTAACCCTGGCCCTTCAGGTTTTGGTAGAATTCATAAAGATCACAAGGAAATGCTCCTCACATCTTCTGTGGTTGAGCTGGTATAGGTGACTCCAATAAAGCAGAAACTTATTTTCATCTTATCCAATCTCAGGGAAATGAAGTGTCTGTGTTTGTCTAACGTCGTTGTAGAAAGGGATTCTACACGGAGAGAGAAGTTCGATGGCCCTTGGGGTTATCTCATTCAAGGTTTTAAATATTGATGTCACTAGATGTATCGCCATCCAGGGAAAGTGGAATTTCGCTTGATTTATCTAGGGAAAAATCGACGTTGCCCAAAAAGTTGGGGAAATGAGGGAATGTTGAGAAAAAGGGGGAAATTTTGAATGAACTTTGTGAGATGCTTATATAGATATGTTTAGTTGTTAACACCTAAATAACTCTAAAACATTACAAAAAATAATGATACTAACTAAAAAATGCATATATAAGGATGTAAGACATGTATTGTCATGCATAATCAGTCATTCAAGCGGTCTGGTTAGGCATGGGACAATACGAAGGAAGATGGCAGAAAATCGACTCTGAGAAGGACTTGAGGTATTGTACGTCTTGTTCCAAAAACATAATGTCTGTTTTTTAGCAGAAAAATGACTTAAGTTGGACAATTTTATGTTATAATTAAATTATATATCAAAAGTCTAAAATGATACATACATTACATGTACATAAAATTAATTTTTTTACAAACGTGTATTTTTCGGTATATTTTTAATTTGGGTCTTGGGTATAGCTGTATTGCTCAAGAATATAGAGTCTTTGTAATGAAGCTATACTTTACTTTATATGAATATTTTACTGATCATATATATATATATATATAAGTAATACTAAATCCAAAAATAAATTTTATTAGCAAAAATGTAGAACGGCATTTTGAAATACACATATTTATTAGAGGGTCACAATTGCATAATTCTGTCAAAATCCTTAAAAAATTGGTTTCTAAAAAATTTTCAATATTTCAGTCTAACAAATCCACAAATCTGTAAATAAATGCATGCCAATCTATCACATATGAATTGGTATGCATTTCATACAATTTAATTCAAATGAACCAAAGAAAAAGTTTAAAGATTCATTCACCAGTTTTTGACCAATTTGAAAAATACGTCAAATCTCATCATATCTTTGTCAGAATGAATTTTAAATCTAAGAGAAGTTGACAAATTCAGTTAAAAAGGAGTTTGGAATTAGATTTTATCTGCGTAGAAGAAGATTTGAGGTTTACAAGCATTTTCCCTAGAAATTTGTTGTCAAAAAAGGGAATATATTGCTCAATATCGCGATATATAGCTAATATCGAGATATATCGTTGGATATTGCGATATCTCCTCCGGAAATTTTAAATTAAAATTACACTCTAGATTTATATCGCCACATAGGGAAAGGGGATATATCGATATTTTAAACCATGGCCTCATTGGTTGAGGGAGATCAATGACCTATTTTGCCAGGTGAATGTCTTATTCTCTTGGGTTCTGAAGGAAACTAATTTCGAGGCTGGTGAGCTGACCATGAAGAAACAACAATAACACCCTTTATTGTTGGTTATTTATCAAAAAAAAAACAATAACATCCTTTATCCAAGGATCATCTTTTCCGTTGAAACCTGATACTTTTTTTTCTTTGGCCTGTTTAGTAAGGCTTGTACCTTTCCTTTTGCTTTCTTCTCAATAAAGTTAATGTTTACAATATTCCTGTTTGAAACATCCTCAAATAAGTATTCATCAAATAAATAAAAACCTAAAATAAGACCAAAAGTGCTCTGAAAAGCATCCTAATTGGTTGTGCTACATAATTGAATGACCTTACCATTATATAGAAATGTTTCTGTTATCAATTCCTGTTCAAGACATGCTTAAAATAAGCAGAGTCTAAGCAATTTTTTTTAGTAGTTATTTCTCATGCTCTAGATCAAGGTTGTTGTTCATAATTTGCTAACATGTGACATATAGAATCACAGGTTATGTCAAAGTTAACAGATGGAAGAGCTACTCATATACCATATCGGGACTCCAAACTCACTAGGCTCCTTCAGTCCTCTTTAAGTGGTCATGGACTTGTATCTGTAAGCTTCCTCTGATTTTAATGTTAAGCATGTCATATAAATGGGTGAGAATGATAATTGAGACCCATCATAAGTGCATTTTTTATTCAGAGTACTACTTGCCGATGTGAATTTTGATTGGATGTTTGTTTAATCAGTTCTTGGCTGTAACAGCTCATTTGCACTGTTACTCCTTCATCAAGCAATGTGGAAGAGACACATAACACGCTGAAATTTGCCCACCGTGCAAAGCATATTGAAATTCAAGCATCACAAAACAAGGTTAGCTCTTTGTAGCCTTCATTATTTGTGCATACATGGTTGACAGTTGACAGTTGACAAAGGTAATCTACTTAAACTGCAGATAATCGATGAGAAATCACTCATCAAAAAATACCAAAATGAGATTCGTAGTTTGAAGGAAGAACTAGAACAACTGAAAAAGGGTATTGTTGCCATTCCTCGACTGAAAGATATTGGGGAAGAAGATATTGTGCTCTTAAAACAGAAGGTATGTCAATGTTCAGCTGAATTTTGTATTTTTGGCTCAGAGCTGCAACCTTTCTTTTCAAGCTGAATGTTTGATCCATCATGAACTATGAATCATGATATTGTCGTAGAATGTTTGATCCATCTCAACCTTTCTCCCAACTGTGTTCTTTAAATTTAAATGGGACTCCTGTTATCCAGTATATATATGATGGTAGGTATGGCCTCTTATTTCCTTCCTTTGCTTAACATTATAAGCGGTCAACCGAGAAAGGAGAGAAAGTTTCATATGAATTGCCAAGTATTTCATTACCAATGGAAAGAAAGGCTAAGTTTGGCCCTTGGGAGTATTAACAATAATCAGAGATTCATGTGTTTTTCCATTATGTTTTAAGCTATTTATCCTTCGCTTCAAAATCATAAGTGACACACTTGTATGCATATTATTCCATTCTCTCCTGGCACCCACCAGATTATCCTTCCAGGAACCCTATTTTATGTACTTTTCTTTTAGGTTTCTTTGATAGTTTTTTTTTTCCTTTTAGATTATTAGGACTATCTTGAGATTATTCTTCTCTTTACTTTTCCACTATTCTTCATCTCTTTAATTTTCCTTTAGTTTTCTAGGTAAAAATATAGTATAATTATTTGATCTTTGTGGCATCAAGTTCAATTAGTTTACTGGTATTCTTGTTTCCTTTCATATTCATTCCTTCATTTTTCTGTCTATTTTTTTTTGCAAAAATATTGCATAGCTGCCTACTAGATATAATAATCTGCTATTCTCATGAAGGGATAAAACTGTACTCATTTATTATAACAGCATGTGTACACATGATCAAATCCTTTTGTCTAATGTGCTATGTAAAGCTAGAGGATGGTCAATTCAAGCTGCAGTCAAGACTGGAAAAAGAAGAAGACGCTAAAGCAGCATTGTTAGGTAGGATACAACGGTTGACAAAATTAATTTTGGTTTCAACAAAAGCCACGCACTCGTCAAGATTTCCACAACGCCCTGGTCCAAGGAGAAGACATTCATTTGGAGAAGAAGAGGTGTGATGCCCTGTCCCAATTGAGATATTTTCCTCTAATGATTAGTCTAGTTTATTTTGTGTGCATTCTTATACATGTATTCTGGCACTTCATATATGCTACAATACAGTTCTAATTTCTTTTAGTTGATCTGACTTGTACTTCTGTTGAATGTGCAGCTTGCCTATCTTCCATACAAAAGGAGGGATTTAATCATGGAAGACGAGAACATTGATTTGTATGTTTCTCTAGAAGGCAGCACTGAAACCACCGATGAGACTTTTAAGGAGGAGAAAAAGAACCGGAAACACGGATTACTAAACTGGTTTAAGCTACGGGTATGTAAAAACTGAACCTAGGGAAATCTATCCTAATATTTAAGATGGAGATTCCATTCAAATGCCATGCTTGTTATAATCTTAACAGCTATAATGACATTCTACAGTCTGTTGACCAGGTTAAGGCGAGTTTCGGACACGCCAACTCCCCAAGTGTCACTATGAATATAGGACACTTCTCCCTTTTAGTGAGACAGGTTGCAAGTCCTTTTGTGTGTTCACATATTGTTGTGTCAGGCTCTAAAGTTTGGGGGTGTGTGCTTTTCATGTCCAACACCCGACGTATATATTTTAACTTGGAACTTATGTCAATTTCCAAATATCGTAGCTAAATCATGGCATGTTTTATAGGAATCAAGTCAATATAATATAATTTTCCAGCATTACAAAAAGTAGTTGATATTTTCTTTCAAATTGAAATATCATTGATAACAATATATTTAGGTAGAGTTGATCATGTTGATGTTGCTAACCCCAACTAGTTGGGATTAGGCATTTTGTTGTTGTTGTTGTTGATCCATGCTGTATCCATGTGGATGTTGATTTGGGGGGGAGAGGATGGTTTTGAAGGGATCGATGACATAGTTTAGGAGCAATCTTGTCACCTGGAAATGCTAACAACAGATGGTGGTTGCATGATGCAATATACAGACAGAATCCAATTGTATCATGCGTGGCACATTTGAGCCAATGTGGCTGAAGACTTGTAAGAAGTGTGGGGATTCATGAACCAACCAGTGTAGTTTTATATTCCCCCCTAACCATCTCTCTAACTTCTTGGAGAACTTGCATCAGTTAAACTCTAAATCTGTTGAAGATAGTTCTTTCATAAGCACCTCTGGTATTTGTCCATCCCTATGAGTGCTTATTCTCTACCCTGATAATTTACGTTCCATAAATAAGTCTTTATGATCTCTTTGTAGCTTTCATTCTTCTCTATATTCATGACTGAAAATTCAGATGATTCAGTAGAAAAGCTAAGTGTTGATTTTTGTACTTTCTAAATGATATAGACCTGTTTACATTGGCCTTTTACCCTTTTTTTTGGTTGGTTTTTATTTATGATTTTTATGCAATTCTTTCCATTGTCAGAAAAGAGATACTGGCTTGGGAACATTGTCAAGCATTGACAGCGATAAATCAAGCGGGATAAAGTCAAGTAGTGTGCCTTCAACTCCTCAAGCAAAAAACACTAATTGTCAAACAGAACCCAGAATTTCTAATTCTTTACTTGCAGAAAGCACTCCTTCATCGGAGCTTTTATTGGAGGCCAGACAGGATAGGGAAGGTCCCCAAGATAATTTTTCAGGACAAGAAACACCTTTGGTATGTGATCTGAATCTATCGATTTCTTAATGAGTTGATTTATATTTTTCCACCACAAATACTTAAATACTAATGTGTTACATCATACATGCTCAAAATATGCTTAACGTTGAATTTTTTTTTACTATGTTCCATGCTTGTGGTTATTGCTGTCATGATATGATATTGTGTTATGCCAAGTTATGAAAGATTTCTTACATGGACACAAAGTGTTAAATTATCAAAATATGTTTTATTGATAATGTAGTCAGTGGTTGGCCATTTGTACCTTAATGGGCAGGAAAAGTCAGTGTTATCTTTTTAGTATAGTTGTTGAAGAAAGTAGCTACAAAAATAGTGTTCTTTTCCTTTTCTTGAAGTTCATGCAAATTAAGGTTGACCTGACTGAGAAAATTTGAAGCTAATATTGGTCAAAGTGATCATTAGTGATTCAGATAATGTCATCGAAGATGACAGAGATGTGAGGGAACCATAAACTAAATTACTATGGCAAGTCCATGGTGGGAAATGGGGAGCAGATTTGTTTTTCGGAAAGATGAGTGTAATGGCATAGTACACTGTGCGGTCTATGTTGACAATTATAATAGTTAGTCCTGTAAGAACTCTCACTACTTATCTTTAGTTATTTTAAGAGGAGAAATATAGAGTTTTATGGTATCCTATTTTCAGGAGGAATCTTTTGGGTAGAGATATTGATGAATGCATGTTTCCTTGACCTCGTTTAGAGTGCACCACTGTATTAGGGAAGAGAGAAAAGAGTTTGGTCATTCAATTCAAAAGGGATTTATATAGTCAGGTCCTTCCACAAGAAGTTGGGGGAGGTTCTCAGGAGTTGGAGCAAATACGCGGGGGATCATATTCTTTTTTTTTTTATATATATACAATGAAATATTATTAATAAGTGAGGGGAAGAATGTACAAGTCAAAGTTCAGAAGGAAAGAAGCATCCGAACACACAAATAATAATAATAATAATAATAATAATAATAATAATAATAATAATAATAATAATAATAATAATAATAATAATAATAAAGAAGACCTTATTATTCATGACTGAAAATCCAGATGATTCAGTTGAGAAGTGAAGTGTGGATTCTTGTACTTTCTAAATGATATAGACCTGTTTCCTTTTGCCTCTTGCCTTTTAGTTTTTGCGAAGTGTGGATTCTTATACTATCTAAATGATATAGACCTGTTTCCATTTGCCTCTTGCCTTTTTTATTTTTATTTTTATTTTTTTTATTGTTAATGTTTATGCAATTCATTCCATTGTCGGAAAAGAGATACTGGCTTGGGCACATTGTCAAGCATTGACAGCGATAAATCAACCCGGATAAAGTCAATTAGTGTGCCTTCAACTTGAGCAAAACAATCTGTAACTATGATTAGGAGTAGTCTAGCTGTCTTAGTTTCTTGTCTAGCCTGTTTAAGGGCTTCAAATTCATGTAAACACTATTAATTATTGAACCGATTACTCGAGTTTTGGATGCAATAGCTTCTTTTTGGTCCTTAGACCTGAGTTGGTGAGACGCCTTGTCCTAGGATTTCCATGAAGGATCTCAATTAGTCGGTCTTGACTTGTTATCATTTTCTTTCTATCATTCTATCTTTGTTATTGCTTAATGGTTCTTTGATTACTTTAGTTCAACATTATTTGCAACCCATACACCTAATTTGTTCTATTCTGATTTTGAAATCTGCAAACACTACTAGGCTACCAGCCAACCCCATTATCGTTCCTAAATCTTTAATTTCTTAAAAACCTAGCTTATAACTTTTCAAGAACTTATAAATTATTGAAAGCTCACAAGAATTCACTTAGAGTCATAGGGTACTTCAGTTTGCAACATTCTTGGGATGTGGTGCTGCAAAGTTTCCCATCAGGTTTAGGCCTTTCTTTGGGTCAGCGTCCTAAATCACTATTTTTCTGGTCGTCCATCATTGAAAATCTGGAAAAAAATTAGCCACGTGGAAGAAACTATTTGTCATTGGGAGGTAGGATCAACTAATCCAGTTGCTCTTTTTAATCTACCTATAACGTATCCCTCTTTAAGGCTCCAGTCAGGATTGCTAGGCTGATTGAGAAAATTCACAACGGATTTCCTTTGGGAAGGTGGATGTCGCAAGAAGAACAACCTAGTTAGATGGGATGTGGTGTGTAGGAGTAGGAACGTAAATTCAACACTACTTGACAAGGCTAGTGTTTTAGTATGGACAGAAATGCCTTGTCGTTTAAGGTAATATCAAGCAAATATGCAAGCCACGACAATGAGTGGAACGTAAACCATAATGCATGGATCTATAGCATTAGCCCTTTGAAAGCTATCTCCGCACTTGCTCCTTGTGCTAACAAGGTCATCCGATTTTGTGTGGGGAATGGTATCTGTATCCTTCTTTGGCATGATTTGTGGTTGGGGGAACCTACTTTATTAGTACGTTTCCTAGATTGTTCAATGTTGCCCATGCTAGACAAGCTCTTGTTTTTTATATGCTTTCTTGGTCATCCTTTGGGTTATCTTGGGACCTAGAGTTTTGGAGAGATTCAAGACCAACTGAACTTAGGGATTTAGGAAATACTTTCTCATATGTAAAAGTCATGGTGAGTCAGTGGAAAGTGGACCACTTAGAGTTTGGATTTTTCTGACCATTTATTCCATATTGCAACTTTGCAAGGGAGATTTGGATTTTTTTTAAAGGTTATTGGTTGATTGGGTGATGTTAGAAGGGATCACTTTTGGAAGGAGAGGTAAGATGATGTAGGATTCACTTTCTTTGCTGTTTTGCGGGCTATATGGGGAGAGAGGAATAGGAGTAACTTTGAGGACAGGCGGAACAGCATTTCATTTTGACTTTATCATGGTCTCAATCACTTAATGGGAAGCAGTACAGCTGGGTTCAGGCATTTTTTTTTTTTTGTTGAAACGATATTGAGAAGGCGGAATACTATTGTAGCTACATCCCCAGGTGTGGTGCAGCAGTCGTAGTTTGGAATCACCCTACCCAGCGGTCCATGCAATTGAACTTTAATGGATCTTCTTTGGGCAATCTGAGACCTTTTGGAATTGGAGTCTTCTTTAGGTATGAGAGCGGACATATTATCCATGCCTTTTCAGGTCCGATTGGAGAGGACTCCACATGTGCTGAGATGATAGCTTTATTAGTTGGACTTAGAGTGGTGAGAGCTCTTTGGCTTGAGACATTGGAGGTCGAGGGTGATTCCTAGTCGATTTTCTCTTGGATGACTTCTTCACAGGACTGTCCTTGGGGCTTCTACACCTTGTAAGGCTGGCACTGCATGTAGCACGAGGGCCGATTGTTTTGTTTTCTCATGTGCTGCACACGGCCAACACATTAGCAGATAGGTAGGCTAGAGGAAGCTTGGGTAGAGATATCTTCTTTTTTGGTATCCCCTCAAGGGAGATTTTAGGAGGGATGTGAGTTCTTTTCGTGTGAGTGTCACATCTACAGTTTGCAGATGACACCTTTCTCTTTATTCATGCGGAGGAAAGTCATACCTACTAGATCAAATCTATTATAAGATGTTTTGAGATGGTTTCAAGGTTGAAGGTGAATTTGGAGAAGAGTAGTTTGGTGGGAATGAACGTGAACCAGGAGAGAGGGGATTTTTGCGTCAGTACTAGGATGTAGAGTTCAAGAATGGCCAATGTCTTACTTGGGTCTTCCACTTGGTGGAAACCCCAAGTCGGTTAGTTTTTGGGACCCGGTGTTGGATAGAATTGGTAAAAGGTTAGCCACATGGAAAAAAAGCTCTCTCTCATTAGGTGGGAGAATCACTCTTATTAAAGTCGCATTGGCTAATCCCAGTATACTATTTGTCGTTGTTTAGAGCACCTAGCAGGATTGTGAAGTGCTTAGAAAAACTACAACGAGATTTCTTATGGGAGGGAGGAGGACATAGAAAGTATCATCTGGTCAAGTGGGAGTTGGTATGTCTGAAGATAGAAGCAGGGGGTTTCAATCTGGGAAATATTGCTATTCGTAACACAGCGCTACTATCCAAATGGTTATGGAGATTCAACGAGGAACTGGAGGCCTTGTGACGGAAAGTGATCCACAGTAAATTTGGCGGAAATCCTAATGGCTGGGACTGCAATTCCTCGGGTAGATGTCCTAGATCTAGTATCTGGAAAGAGGTTTTGTTGATTTTCCCCTCATTTTCTAATCTTATCAGATTTAGGGTTGGGGATGGGAGTCGAGTTCGTTTCTGGTACGATCTTTGGTGGGGGGACTCTATTCTTGCAGTTCGGTTTGCTCGTCTTTTCCGAGTGGTCTCTAATAGGGATGCCTTAGTGTCTGATGTCCTCTCTTGGTCTGCCTCGGGGTTGGTTTGGAACCTTCCATTCGGTAGAGATTTGCGACCTGCTGAACTTGTTGATCTTGGGATCTTTTCATTGATCTGGGGGGGATTTCTATTGATTCTGAACGTAGGGACCGTCGGTTTGGAGCCCTTGAAGTAGTGGGGTATTTTCGGTAAATTCCTTCTTATCTGTCATTAGACCTCATTCTAATCATAACCTGTCTCCTTTTCGCCGTGTCTGGCTATCCTTCACCCCCCCCTCATAATTAAGGCATTTATCTGGATCGCGATCCTTCATAAGATTAATACTTGTGATTTGCTTCAGAGAAGGTGGCCGTCACGTATGATTTCACCCCACGTGTTGTATGTGTAAGGAGGCAGGGGAATCAGTAGACCATCTGTTCTTGCACTGTTATGTGGCTAGAGAGGTATGGGATTTCTTCTTATGTCATATTGGTTTCGGATGGGTGATACCCTAGGAGATTGGTGAGTGCCTGATCTAGTGGAGGTTTCCTGGGCTAGGTGTGAGAGGCCGGCTGATGTACTTGGGTGTATGGCACGCAACACTCTTGGTCTTGTGGGGGGAGAGGAACTTGAGGGTGTTCGAAGACAGAACCAGATCGACTAGGACGATTATTGATTCTATCTCACTGATGGTCAGTTCATGGATGGTGATACTTCCTGCATTCAGAGGTTTCTCCATGTCTGATATATTGGTAGGGTGGTCTGAGGTGGCCAGATCATCTCCACATACAGTGCGTGACGTTGGGTGAGGGAGGTTGGAGTTTTTTGGGTGATATGTTCGTGGGTATCATTGGTGTTGCCTTGCGCGTCTTTTATCCTTGTTTTTACTGTATTTATTTTACGCCTTGCTTTTTGGTTCTTGGTGCTCACCTTGCGTGCCTTTGTTCCTCTTTGTATTTGTATCGGTTTTGGTTCTATTACTATACTGTTTGTTATCTATCAAAAAAAAATTTCAAAGGTTCAATCTCGTGGAAGATTTTGCCATATTGCTGATATATTTGGAAGGAGATAAATGGGTAGAGTATTTGAGGACTGCAATCATTCTCTTCTTTATGTGTGCTGCATCATCGGCAGAAAACTGGTGTATTGGTAATCTGTTCTCAAAGATTTTGTGGACATCAAGGCCGAAGGCCTTTTTTTCGTAACTGGGATATGGTTATAGTGGGAGATTGAATTCCCGACTATATTCATATGAGTTAAGAAATTCAATGGCCAGTCCAGTGTATGGTTAAAGTTTCTGAAATAATTAATCATTGTTAATGAATTCTATATGACTCATATGGGTCAAGCTTGGAAATACACTGGCTAATTTAGAGTTTCGCTTAAGTTTGTGAAGTAGGCAAAGTTCATTTTTAGCATAATTTGGCAATTACTTCTTTTTTTTTTTGTTTTTGTATTTTTGCTTTGAAAATTTGAACATATGAATGCTTAAGTTATACAGATTAAGATGCATAACATTTTCTATGTGAGTTTATCGTATTTATTCTGTAGATTCAATTTAATTTTCCATGTCTTTATCTGATGCCAGACTAGCTTTAAAATGATAGATCATATTGATCTGCTACGGGAGCAGCAAAAAATTTTGTTTGGAGAGGTGGCACTCCATTCAAGTGCTTTGAAACGGTTGTCAGAAGAGGCTGCAAATAGCCCAAAGAAGGGACAGATTCATGTAATACTCTGACACCATATTCCTCTGCATAACTATATATTGTTGATTTGCATAAAAAGTTCAGATCCTGATTATCTTTGTATAATTAAGGTGGAAATGACTAAACTGAATGATGAAATCAAGGAGAAGAACCAACAGATAGCTTCCTTGGAAA
>JAUPMG010000013.1:1231729-1250383 GCA_031762675.1 Pachysandra terminalis
AACCATGCCTCTAGCTACATATTTTCAAATCTGAATGGAGAGGCCCTTTGGAAAGAGTCTTTGCACTCTAAAAATATTGGGATATAATCAAATATGAATTTTGGTAGGGCTATGGCTCCCAAATTTACAAAGCGCTCTTCCCACAAAGGTGACACCAAGAATCTGTTGATTTTTTGATCTCATAGACCATTCTTGGTTATTTTTCCATGTGAAATTTTCTCCTGAGAAAGAGATATCAATCAATCCGTTTCCCCTAATAAACTCATTTAACTCCCTCATGTGACCGGAAACTCTTCCCTTGCTCGACCTCTCATGGCTGAATTTAATGATGTTAAAATCTCCCCTTAAACACCATGGCCATGGTTTTCCTCTACCAGCCTCTTCCAGCCCCTCCCACAAATCAGTAAGCCTGGTGCTTTCATTCGGCTAATAAATAGCAATGATGATTAATTTCCTACAATCCTCCCCTTGTTTCAGTACCATGGACACAAAAAATTCCCCAGGATTCCCTTCATCTTTTAAAACAATTGTTTTCTCTACGCAACTATGATTCCACCTGCAGTCCCATCAGCTCGTAAGTATAGGAACTCCACCTCCCTAATAGTACATACCTCTAGTAACAGTTCGTCATTTATCACCTCCATTTTTATCTCGAGTAGAATAATATTAGGTTTCCACACCTCCACCCTGCCATAGTGTTTAAACTCGGTATTGGATCGGGGATCATCCCGGTCCAATACCGAGTTGGATCACCGATCCAACTTGGGATTGGCCGATCCAAACATAGCCCAATTGTTTTTTTAGAAGTCATAAATATTTTTTAGGCTGACTCATCCAAAACTGAGTCAGATCGTCTGAATCGGACGATCTGACTCGGTTTCGGACCGAGTCAGAGAAGTTTTACAATTTTCAGGATCGGCTTGGGATTGCGAGCCGATCCCGAGTTGTATTGGCCGATACTCAGGATCGGCCTATACTTAACACTATGCACCCTGTTCTCATCACAATCCTTCTCTATATAACCCCTTAATATTCCAAGATAGAGTTTTGATCTTCATGATTAGACCTACATAACCCCTCTCCCCTTCCTCCTCACACTACTTCTCCCTGACTCACCAACATAGTCTTTCAAAGTTCAAGTTAATTTTTGCAATTCCCTCGCTTGTTTCTAACCTAACAAATTTCTTCTTCTATGCTGGCTTTCAATAGCTACAAACAGGAGCCATTGCATGCAACTCCCATAAAATTTCTGGAACTCAATATCTTTTTCAACATCTGTTAGAAAACACCCTCTGCGGGCTTGATAGTAAACACCTTAAATTCTTCCTCTCTCAGATTTCTGCCAATTCTCCATTTTTCTGACAGCTGTAGACTTGACCTTTTTCCATAACATCGGGATGGATCATATTAAGAGGAAAAATTGCTTCTTCTTCAATTTCATCTGCTGCAATCAGCTTTGTACCCACAACCTCCCCAACCAAGGGAACCCCTGAGATCCTTCCTTTACATTCCTTGCCAACTGTACTTCCTTCTCTTCATAAAGGCCCGAATTCTCCTTCAGATTAGGTTCTCCCGACCTCCCATCATTCAAAACAATGTTCAGCATAGATAATGAAGAGAAAAAAGGAGAGGCGGTACTAGTAGGATCGCTATATGATTCATTGCAACAATTAACATCTTCACTTGTACTCCAAAGCGCGATCGACAAGTATCTCATGAGAATGGAATCATTGTCGGACATTGGTTTTGGCCAGCTTCAATGATTGTTCGAAATGCTACCAAAGTTTTCAAATTGTGAATCGAATCGAAAATCGTTAGGAGTCACTTTGAATCGAATCGTAGTTTTGAATCGTAAATCATTAGTCATATTAGTTTTAGTAGAAGTAACGTTTTGGA
Source organism: Pachysandra terminalis (assembly GCA_031762675.1). Taxonomy (NCBI): domain Eukaryota; kingdom Viridiplantae; phylum Streptophyta; class Magnoliopsida; order Buxales; family Buxaceae; genus Pachysandra; species Pachysandra terminalis. Next base: position 1,233,626 of record JAUPMG010000013.1, read on the forward strand.
TTTAGGTTTTGGGATTTCTCATAGGAAATGAGATTTTTTATTGTTTAAAATTAGTAAACTATATTTCTTTATGGCTATTTAATCATCTTAGAGAACTATATTCTATATAAACAAGGATCAAACCAAAAACAGGAATTTTTTCTAGAAAAACAAAATAATAAATAAATAAAAATAATCGTAAGATTCAATGTGTGAATCATAAGATTCAAACATAAACCAAATTTTTCACTGATTTGAATCGATCTAGGGTCAAATCAAATCGAATCGAATCATAAGATTTTAACAACAGAAAATGCTACTACTCTAAACCTTTTATAGTCTTCATTAAACCCTGCTGTTGGAGTCCTCTCCAACTCCTTCCATCCATCTCTATCAGCAATCAGGTCTGCATCACAATTTATAGGACCCTTATGCTGAATTGAGATAAACTTGGGTTCTGAGAACTTGATCTTAAAGGACTGGGCCTCTCTTGGGCCCTCGATGGACTGCCTCTGGACATGAACCTCCCCCATGGGCCCAACACTAGAGAACCAACTGAGAGGAATGAGAGGATCGGGCACTCTCATGGCCCCTTATCGTTGCACCCAAAGCCTGACCTACATGGGATTGATGCACTGTCCGCCCACACTGGTCCACCTAGGCTGACCAGTTTTAGAAGGAATGGAGTTCAAAAGATTACCCTCTACAGAGGCAGAGGACTTAGAAATGGTATTTTCCGCAGACGAGGTGTGGGGAGCCATTTAGGATATGGATGGAGATAAGGCACCTAGGACGGGTGGATTTACCATGGCTTTTTATAAGTGTTGGGAGGTGGTGAAGGAAGATGTCATGCGGGTTTTCTTTGAGTTCTTTGTGAAGGGCAGTTTTGAAAGATGTGCAAATGTGTCATTCCTTATTCTGGTCCCTAAGAGAGAGGGTGCAACAAATATTAAAGATTTCCTTCCGATTAGCTTGGTGGGTAATCTTTACAAGATAATAGCTAAGGTGCTTGCAAATTGATAAAAAAAAAGACCGTGGGGATAGTGATTTCCAATACTCAAAGTGCATTTGTGGGAGGTCGGCAAATCTTGGATGGAGTGCTTTTAGCCAACGAATGCATCGACTCAGTTTTAAAAAATAGGAAGAGTGCATTAGTTTGTAAGGTAGATATGGAAAGGGCCTGTGATCATGTGAGATGGACATTCTTATCTTATGTCATATGAAGGATGGGGTTTGGGGTGAAGTGAATTAGATGGATAAAGAGATGCATTGCAATGGTATCTATGTCAGTTTTGATGAATGGGATTGCGGTGGGTTTCTTCAAGACTCTGAAAGGTCTTAGGCAAGGAGATCCATTGTCCCCCTTCTTGTTCATAATAGTGGTTGAATGCTTGGGCAAAATGATAAAATGGGCAGAAGTGCTGAGTTTGATTCAAGGAGTAAGGGTGAAGGAGTCGGTCCCTAGTATTACGCACCTTCAATTTGCTGATGATATACTAATTTTCTCTAGGAGTAGGCAATCAGATCTGAAGGCTTTGAGATGTATCTTGGTGTGATTTGAAGCGGTGTTGGGGCTTCATATTAATTTGGCAAAATTAGAGATGATAGGGGTCAGGGACACGGGTAATTTGAATCAGTTGGTGAAATGGTTGGGCTGTAAGATCAGTTCTTGACCATCAGAGTACTTAGGTCTACCGTTGGGGGCTCCTTACAAGGCGAGTAATGTGTGGAATAAGGTGATAGAAAGGTCGGAAAGGAAGTTGGCATTGTGGAAAGCTAGGTATTTGTCAAAAGGGGGCAGGTTAGTTCTTATCAAGAACTCCTTGGCGAATTTACCAACTTATTACATGTCTATATTAAAAATTCCGGCATCGATGGCTAGGAGATTAAAGAAACTGCAAAGGGATTTCTTGTGGACTGGTAGTGAGGAGGTGCAGAAATATCATCTTGTGAAGTGGTCTCAAGTGTGTGTAAGGAAGGGAGAAGGGGGATTGGGCTTGAGAAGTCTTACTAAATTCAACATGGCTCTATTGGCTAAGTGGTTATGGAGGTTTGGAAAAGAGGAGGGTTGTTTGTGGCGAGAAGTGATAAGTGCAAAATATGGGGTAGAGGTTAGGGGGTTGGATTACTAAGAAATGTAAGGGTTCTTTTGGGCTGGGTCTATGGAAGGCCATATGTTCAGCCTTGGAGATGTTCAACAAAGGGGTGAGATTTAGAGTGAAGTTTTGAAAGGATGTCTGGTGTGGTGAGGAAAGATTGTTACAAGCTTTCCCATGGGTGGCAGCTATTGCTGATAGTTTGGACGCTTGGGTGAAGGATAATTTATTAAAAGAAAGTGGGGTTGGACAGAGGATCTCAAACTAAGAAAGGATATCTTTGATTGGGAAGTAGAAGATGTGTCAAATCTGTTGGAGGAACTTTAAAGATCAAGGAAAAGGAGGGTGGGGATAAGAGAGAGTGGAGAGGGGGGTGAAGTAGGCGGTTTCTCGGTTAGATCTATGTATAACTTTATGTCCGGGGATGGAAGTGGGGAGGGCTCTTGGAATATAATTTGGTATGCTGGGATCCCTTCTAAGGTGCCCTTTTTAGGGACTGCAGTGCTAAACAAAATTCTTATGTGCGACAACTCCAAAAGGAGAGGGTGGTCAATAGCTTTGAGTTGCTGTCTCTGTAAAAAGGAGGAGATTGTTTCACATTTGCTTCTACATTGCGAGGTGACTAGGAAGATTTGGTATTCCTTCATCAAAAGATTCAACTCAGAGTGCGTTATGCAAGATCAGTTCAAGTCTGAACTATGTAGTTGGGGCTGGGGGAAAAAAAGAAGCGAAAGGAGAAGAAGTTGAATCTTGTGGAACTTATGTCCGGCAGCAATTGCGTGGACTGTATGGGGTGAGAGAAATCAGAGGAGCTTCAAAGAGAAGGAAAAGGATACTCAAAAGCTAATTGACAATATGTTATCATTACTCTTTTTGTGGATTTCTAACTAGACAGAATTCTGGGAGTTAACTTTACTGAATTTGACTGTAAATGGAGAATGAAATGGGACACACAGCCATATTCATGTTAAAATTTGTCTTGGGCAAGTAACCTGTATTTATATACTCTTTACTGCAAAGTTCTTGGCCTTTTGGCCATATTAATAGAAAGTCATATTTACTGATAAAAAAAAAACTCTTTTAACACTTCTGTCACCGAGATGTCAAACATGTCTTCTCGCTATTCGGGCTACCGCCTCCTCTATAGGGATGAAGAACAGAAATCTGTAGTTGGATAGCTGATTAATTTACATACCATGTTAATTTCCCCAGCTACCCTTCTCCCACACTGCCATTTCTAGCTTCTCAGGAATGGGTTATTCAAAATCAGCATCCACACATGATCTCAAAAAAGTATTAAGAGAGAAATTTCCTGACGACGCCTTATTCGCTGATTTTTCTCTTCACCCTCACCCTCCAGCACCATTCTGACGATTCAGCACATCACGGGATCATGAATTTTCGGCACGACCTCTGATACCCAGGCTCACACTGTTCTCCACCCTAGCCCCTGGTCTCCTTCTGGAAATATAACCATCTGGCGCCAACCTTGTCCCAATTGAATAACATGGAATCTATTTCTCTCTTAACATTACTCAGCATCAACAAGCATACCCTGTTTCCCTTTCTTAGCTTTTCAAATCACCTAAACAAAAAGCCCATCCTACCACCTCACACAACAATTTCACAGCCACAAAGTCTCAGAGCCACTAATAACTTACAGTAGATTTTTCCAGAAGTTGTTTTCCAGAATCTTTTAGATTTTATTAAAATATTTTTCCAAAATTTTTAGTTTTCCGTTAAAACATGCATCAGAAAATCTTACAATTCCAAAAAATATTTTATTGTCCAGCAAAACAAACAGATCCTTACCTACATAAACTTTGTTTCATCAGTTCCATAAAACACCAAAATAGCCACTTGCCCTACCTGATAAATTAGTCTGCACTTTGCCATGAATCTAGAGCAATCCAGCAATAGATACAGGGCAAAAAGTAAGCTTTGCGCCTTTCATAAGAAGAATGAAGAAATATCATTCTCATCTGAAACAAGAAGTTCTTGCTGTAACCATCATGAATATTAATCCTATTGTATGTAACATCTAGTCGATCTATTTGTGAATCTTTTCAACATTTCAACTCTAACCAGGAGACTTTTTTTTGTCCTACTTAGGCAATCGAGGTTGAAGCTCTGAATCAAAAAGTTCATGAACTAACAGAAGCAAAAGAACAACTAGAAATCCGAAACCAGAAGCTAGCAGATGAAAGCTCATATGCTAAAGGGTTGGCATCTGCTGCTGCAGTTGAGTTGAAGGCACTATCTGAAGAAGTTGCTAAACTCATGAACCACAATGAGAGATTAGCTGCCGAGTTGACGCCAATGAAGACTTCCTCCGGCCAACGTAGAACCAGTAGTGGTGTGGCCAGGAATGTCAGAAGAGAGGGTAACATCAAACGGCACGACCAAGGAGGATCCCCCACAGACATTAATAGAGAACTAGCTACGATTCGCGAGAGGGAGATCTCGTATAAAGCTTCTTTGATGGAAAAGGATCAAAGAGAGGATGAGCTTCAAAAGAAGGTAGAGGAATCCAAACAAAGAGAAGCTTACCTTGAGAATGAACTGGCTAACATGTGGGTTCTTGTGGCAAAGCTGAAGAAATCTCAGGCAGCTGATAACAATGATTCTGAATCGAAAAGAGATTTTCAGGGAATGGATAGTTTTGAGATTTGGAATGATACTACAGCTAGGAAAGGGCTTTAATAAAAATTGCTACAGTCAATAACGGTATTTTGTAATTGGGAAGAAGAGTGGATTCTTGAAAATTTGGGTTTGTCATGTAATGCAATATGTAAGTTTGGGGCGTTTCTCTCTCTCTCTGCACAGCGAATGCACAGCGAATCAAATGGTCATTTGTAGAATCAAATGGTCATTTGTAGACATGATAGGAGGTTAAAATGACTAATATATCCTCTTTGTTGTAAGGTACAAGTCTCTATGATGAGGTACACAAAGCCCTTCTATATTGAGGTACAAGTTTGCTCATTGTAAATTTGCCATATTATAAGTAAATTTGAAAGGTTATATTAAAGTTAGACAGGATGTTTTGGTAGATTTTCCCGTTTTTTTTTTTTTAATGCTATTCAGAAGCCCAAATTTTGCTGGTCCCTTTCAAAATCTATTGCCTAAAGATCCATTATATGCTTATTAAGTGGTGGGTCTTGATTTTTCACAATATATTGCTTTAAAGAATATTTATATTAAAAAAAAAATAATACCTATAAATTGATTTTTCACATATAGCTCTATGTGTCTCACCACACCATAGAGCTATACGTGATAAATTCAAATGCACGTAACAAGTTTACAATGAGCGGACTTGTACTTCATCGTAGATGGACTTGTACCTCACCATAAATGATTTGTATCCAACAGTAATAAAAGGATATATTAGTCATTTTAACCGTTGTATTATAAGATAAAGGACTATTTGATTATTTTAAAATTAGACAATATTTTGGTAGTCTTTTCTAATGTAAGTTATAGGTAGTTTTTTGAAAAAAAAAAAAAACTAATCTGCATGCTCTTTATTGGATTAATAAGCCATCCAATTCCCAGGCCAAAAGTCCCCACCCAAATCCAGAACAATAGAGTTGGTAAGTTTTTTTTCTTTTTTTTGGTCTTAACCACGTGGTGTCCCTACACCCACATAGGTGTGGGACTAATCTACGCTCGGGTCGGGAGCATTAAAGGTAAACCCCTGGTCACGAGTGCTTCTAGTGAGATTCGAACTTCATATTTACCTTCAGAGACGCCCACTAGAACCCAGCTTGCTACCAACTGAGCCACACATCGGTGGTTAACGGGATTTGTGAGTTATTCTTTACCAAAAAAGAAAAAAAAAGGCATAGTAATTCATCATTGAACAGCCCTTAGAAATTAGGAACAGTGTAGGGCAATAGAAGATTTGAATCCCACCAAATCTTGCCATAAGTGGGCCATTTTAGTATGATTCAAGATCATAAAGTCAATCTCTTACTAAAAACTCCTTTGAAGATTCAGAACTACCTCAAGATAGCTACAATCCAAGGAATGATTCCGCTTATTAAAGTCTACTAAAGTAGTTTTTTTGATTGATAGGCCATTAATTTGGTTCAAATATAGATGAATAATTCTCGAGAAATATCTTGAAGTGGAGGGTCACAGAAATCATTGTGGTTTCATTTGTGCAAATGAGATGAACCCATCTTACCAAAAACCCAGACAGAAAGATATTTTACCTGAGAGAAAATCCAATGAGAATCTTGTTCATTGGCTCCTTCCTACTTTTGTTGACACAACTAACTGAGACATCATCTTCCTCCATCAACCACATATCTCTAAGATATTTCCTCCTCACCCCAGTAAGTGGGTCCTCCTCTTTTATAAGCCATATCCTAGTTGACATCTGGCTGATGGTGGAACTAGAGAGAGAGAGAGAGAGAGGAAGTCCATCTCTCTGTGATTGGCAGGTTGTGGGATACAGACCTAAAGATATAAAAATATACACATCATCTCAGACTGTCAAGAAATAAACCCATGGAGAAAGACAAAACCCAAAGGATACACTTTCCCTTTTCAAAGGGACTTCATATAAACTAGGACAAAGAGGATTTAACTGCACAATTAGAGCTTCTTTTCCAGGTTTCCTTAAAGCAAGAAACCCTATATATTATTATTATTATTATTATCAAGTGTAAATTACATGGACACTGTCATAGGTTTGATATAACGACAAGAAGTACCCTGAGACCTGGTCATTACAAGCAATACCCTTATTCAGCCAAACTAAAGAGGGTCTAACGATTTGTAACAAAAATTGATCTTTTGATCATAATACCCGTCTATCAATGGTTATACTTAAAGATATATTAAACGGATAAAAAATTAAATTACTAATTTATTTTATAATTATAAAAATAATTTAGGATTTTCACAATTTTCAATATTATGAAGTTTCGTTATTTTTTCATATAAACATCTATTTTGTTCTTAAGATCATTAAACATGGTATATAATGATATTTTCGCCCTTAAAATATGCTATTATAAGCAAAAAAAAACTTGCTTTAATGACTGTTATTAACAGAAGGGGTTTATTGTAACATACTTTCAAACCATAAGAGGTGTTTGTGATGAAAGGTTTCAAAGATTAGACCGATCCGGTCTGTATCGCCTGGTTTGTACTGGCATCAACCAGAACCTGTCCAACTATAAGCCATGATACAATAGTTGTATCGTAAGGCTTTGGATTGGACAGATCCAACCAATACCGGTACAGATTGACCAATTCCACTAATCCAGTGATTGGTGTAACCAAACTAATACTTTTTTTTGTTTTTTTCAATTGATAAATTAAACGTTCCAAACCGGTATTGATTTTGATCGGTTCGATGACTAATAGTGCTGGTCTGGCTGACCATTAAAAAAAAAAATTGGGAAAAAAAAAATTGGGCAATCAATTTTGTACTAGATCCTAATTGACCGGTATCGTTCGGTATCCCTGGTCCAAATCAGGACCGGTTCGATCCCCTATCCCCGGGACTTTAAACCTTATGTGATGGTCAAGGTTTGACCGCTTGAGGGTACTTGTTCCTATTATGCTAAACCTAAAGGAGTGTTAATGTAAATTATCCTATTATTATGAGAGTAGAGAAAGCTTAAGATGTTGGGATGTGAGAGCATCTCCAATCGTTCCTTAAAGTTCTCCTTATATTCAAATTTAGGAAAAAAACTCTCCAAAAGTCTCTTCAATCATCCCTATCATCTCCCCAAAATACGGGGAATCTTTATAATTTTCTCTAAATTTGGAGAAAATTATAGGGACCCCCAAATTTGGGGGGAGAAGCCAACGGCTCTTATTTTTTAGTTACGGTCACTTTTTTTGTTTCAAAGAATTCCAACGATAGATATAAAGAAATTGGGATAAAAGAAAAATTTTAAAAAAGATTTGGAGAAGGAATGATTAAAGACTTTTTTCCCAAATATGACTTTTTCTCCAAACTTATCCTTAAATATAGAAAAAATTTTAGGAAACGAGCGGAGATGCTGTGACATACCACCATCCCTAGATACATATATTCAGTAATGCTGCTTTTCCTATTTTATCGTTATCTCCCCCCAAAAAATCTGGTCCAGAGTCGGTGGGACGTGGTATTACCTCATTGGTCTACTCTTCCATACTTTGAATCTCTTTTTTTTGATCAAGCATACTTTGAATCTCACCAACCCTTACACTGTCCTTGTATGTATCCTTCTGGACTATCAGAAGCACAGGAATCCTTAGCCTTCTCCCAAATTAAAACAAGGTTCCACTTACACCTCCTCACATTTCTAGCAATCGGAGACATTTTCCTTATATTTTTTGATATTTCATTTACATCCTTTGAATTTTTGTATTTTACATTGCAGTGATCACTCATTTGTGACAAAAAACTGTTGAAGTTATTCAATTTTTTTTATTTATAGACTATATTACCCTTGAACTAAAACTAAATACTTAATTAGTGGAAGACCTTTTGGTAAATCTGAGTTGTGTGAGCCTCATATGAGATTAACACTTGTCTTAAATGGGCCCACAAAAAAGATTGGCTATCTCCGATTAAAGTAGATGCTAGTTTCAAGTTGATTAGGTCTCTTAAGATTTTAGATATATAAATCCCCGTTCTTAGTGAGGCCCACCTGTAAACAAGAGTTCACACAAGGTTCACACAATCCAAGTTCATAGAAGTTTCGGATCCTTAATTAAGGTTTAGGGTTTAAAAGATAAATTAATGTGCTATGTTAACGAATTACTCATAAAGTATGAGTGAAATATCAGAAAATACAGAGGTGTGTCTACAATTGTCAGAAACATGAGCGATGTAAGTGAAATTAACACTTAAAACGAAAGCTGGATTAAACAAAACCAACAAACTGATCACTATATAAACCATCTTTCACTCCACAACCTTCTCATCAAAACAAACCAGTCTTCAAGTCTAGAACAAATCTATAGAAAACAAAGAAACCCCTTTTGCTTGAACAACATGGCTAGATCAGGTTACTACTCTTCTTCATTCTATTCTTACTTTCAGACTCCCCCCTTACACTTGTGTTTCTTTCTTGTTACACTCTTACTGATCCTGGGTTTCCCATGGTCAAGCTTCGAGAGCATGACTGATCACTTCAAGCTTCTACTCATGGTGTCTCCTTTGTTGATTCTACTTGTGGTGCACTGGTTGCCGAGACACGACCGGCAACAGTTTCCGTTTTTTATTCCGTTGCCGGAGAGAGAATCACTTTACAGGGCTGGAGGGTCTCCTTGGGGTGTTGGACTTGTTCTTGTTCTTGTTTTGTACATGATATCTTACAAGTCTTCCTTCCATGAACGTTGGTTTCCTCTAGGCAGCAAATCATAGATAGATGATGATATTCATATCATGTCATGGTCATGGTGATGAAGTGAGTATTATGTAATTACTGTAATGTGTAAGGGTAGGGTTCATCATCGTCATCATGTCATGATCATGGTGATGAAGTGGGTATTATGTAATTACTGTAATGTGTAAGGGTAGGGTTGTCTTTTTATTGGCTTAATTAATTACTTCTCGCTTCTTCCTTTTTTTTATGTAGCTAGTTTATGTGGAAGCTAATCGGATCGGATGGAGACGATTACCGAGTTGGTTCTGATACGAGAAAAGGCTAAAAGTCTTTGACTCGTTTCAATCTCAAAATGGATCAGGCGATTCAACTCGGGATCGGTGATTGAATCGCCTGTTCCCTCTCAGGATCAGAATGAGTCAGAGTTTTGTTTCTTTTTTAATTAATTTCAGCCGGTCCTTCTCTGCCGAGCCGATTTGGTGTGTAAAAGTTCTTTACTACCTTAAGTGCTCAAATTTGTGCCGATTAGACCCTTACCCTTTTCTTCCCTAATTTGATTGGTGTTTTGTGTTTTTATTTTTTATTTTCATTTCATTTTACAAAAGAATAATAATAATAATATGCCGCAAGTGACTTTTAGCATCTCCGGTGAGCTTACCAGAGAAGATCCCGGTCCACAACGGGAGGGGATTTTCTATGAGCAAGTCTTGTGAGCGCTTTGTGGTGTAGAGACAGCACTCAAGAACGGGGTTCACCAAAACTGCACCCAATGAGCGAAATGATATTTTCACCTCCTAGGTGTTGTAGAGAGAATCACCAAACAATAGAGCTCTAAATTTGGCCCGGCCTGCTCGAACCCGTTCGACCCAACCCTAATAAAACTGATCCAAGTTCGTTTGAGTTTGGTTTGAGATTGGGCTGAAGTTGGTACAACCAAATAGCTTGGCCCGGATGTATGGGTAAAACGGACATACAAGTTATAACACTGGACATACAAGTTATAACCCTGTACGGGCTGAAGTTTGGCTTCCAGTGGAATGTTACGATCCTAAATGTTTAAGGGATTAACCAACAAATAAGTTTTAATTAGTCAAAGAGGTTTTTTAGAAGAACGGTTAGGTCTGTAATAATTGGTATCAAAGCAGGCACCGCATTACGAAATCAAAGCAGGCACCGCATTACGAAGGGGTTGACTTGTAGGTTGGATTAAAATGCGTTGGTATTAATTATTGAATATTGGTAGTAACCACCGTTGTGTGATGCAGTTGATAGCAAGCTGGGCTCTAGTGGACGCCTCCAGAGGTAAGTCTAGAGTTCGAATCCTACTCGAAGCACTTGTGGCCAGGGGTTTACCATAACTACTCTCACCCCAAACGTGGATTAGTCCCACACCCACTTGGGTGTGGGGACACCACGTGGTTAAGACCAAAAAAAAAAAGAATATTGGTAGATGAGCGGAGCCGTCAAATAGAGAAAGAGCTACCATTGAGTCAATGTCGCTAGAGTAGGCCGTCGAGCAAGGTTTACAAACATTAGGATTGTTGGGATAGTAATCGATCGGTACAATCGGTCCGATATTTGTTTTTCTTATTTGTGTATTAGAAGATCCAAACCGGCTTCAATTTGGACCGATTCGGTACCGTCGATCCAGTCAGTCTAATTTTAGTAGCCGATTTTCGGTATTGGATCCAGACTGAACAGTATCGTCGATCCGGATTAGGGCCGATCAAGACTGAACCGATCCTCGGAACCTTTAAACCATACTATCGTGGACAGTGGCTACAAAAGCAAGTTGACATGTTACAATCCTAAATGTTAAGGGTTTAACCAAGGTTTCAAGGATCCGACCGATCTGGTCCATATCGGGATCGGCCTGGACCAGTCCGATCCCAATCTACGATACAATCGTTGTATCATGGGATTTGGATCAGACCGATCCGATCCAATCGATACTAGTACGGACCGGCCGGTACAACCAGTCCAACTGATCCAATATTATTTTTTTGTTTTTTTTTAATTTATAAATTGAACGATCCAACCGATATCGCTCTGGACCGGTCCGATACCAAGAGTTCCAATTTTTTAAATTGGGCTATCCAACATTGTACCGGATCTGGATCAACCGGTACTGGTCGGTATCGCCGGTTGGACCGGGATCGGCAGAGACCGGTCCCGGTCCTGGTCCTGGGGTTTTAAAAAATTCCAGGTAGGTCCCTAAGAAGCATGATCTCATCGAGAAGATGAAAAAGTAACACAAACACATGAAAAAATTAGTACACAAAGAACACAAAAATTGCAAATTTTCCCAAAAACAGAGTAAAACATATGCAGTTCTGTAATCATCTTTACTGTTATCGATCTCTCTGCGATGGACTTCTCCAGAACCCAGAATTCCCAAACTTCTCCAACATCTCATTCTCCAGATCCAAAGCATCCTTCACAGAAGATTCCGATTTCTCCAATTTATGAGCTGAAAAACATTCTACAGACAATGGGTGTACTGGTGTACCTGTTGTTTCAACACATCCGCAGCTGGATCCACGTCGCTGCTGCGGCAAAAGCCCCTTCTTCTTCTTCTTCTCCTTCTTACAACGTCTCTTCATCTTGTTCATCGCTTTCCGGCACAGTCCCGCCGGAACTTTGTAAACGGCGAGGACTACCAGGTTCATTACTGTACAGGGACAGCAGCAGAACACGGCTGCACACTCGGCGGTAGTCCCGCCGGCGACCTCGGCGAAACGTTTTCTGGGTTTTGAAGGCTGGGAGGCTTGGTTGTTCATGAGCGGTTGTCGCCAGTTCGATGGAGGAGGAGGAAGAACGATTTTCCGAACCATGGTTGGTTGATTTTGCCGAGTTTACTCGACTGGGACGAGTTACGTGATAACTCGGTATATAAAGGAAGAAAACAAGGGATGAAGGAAGTTAGGGCAAGTCGGCAAAATTTTGAAGGTAAATCAAAGATTTTTTCGAATTGTGAATATTTATTTCAAAATACTAATTCTTCTGCTCTTGCGTTCTTCGAATTAGGGCACGAAAGAACCATTCTTGATCAAAAGAAGGGAAGAAAGAACTTGCAACGATTGTGTTGCGATTCTTGAATCTCCTTACCTACCCTGAAGATTTCAAAAACAGAGAACATCCAACAATCATCTAAAAAAATCATCAATATCTTCTACTGCAAATCGATTGATCAATCAAAGCACGAGAATCACAAATTTGTTTCAACCCTCTTCAATTGGAAAACGAATGATCAAGAACATGTAGAGCTCGATCGGAAAGCTTCCTCTTCTACTGTAAATTGATCAATCAAAGCACGAGAATCACAAATCCAAAACAAACTTCTTCGATTGGAAAACGAATGATCAAGAACATGTAGAGTTCGATCTGAAAGCTTCCTCCATAGCGGAAGCTGCAATCTTCGGCTGTGGAGAAAGAAACAGAACAATCTGTCTTGGTGACTCGAGTTCTTCGCTTGAAATATCACCGACGATACCGTTGGATACCGGCGGCGATTTCTCCGGCGGATAATCCGAGTACTCGTCTAAATAATAAGCATCTTTGACGAGTTCAAGTCCCTCCGATCCTGTGGAGAGCTTACTATAAATAGAAAAGTCAGTGAAACTGAATCCAACACGAAGAAAACGATAGAGAGAGAGAAAGAGAGAGAGAGATTTTGTGAAAGAATCGTTGAATTTGACCGAAAAATGCGTATCGGACTGGGATCCCGCGTGCTATAGAGACAAATCTGATGTGGGAGCCACACCCGGAGGCGAAAATACCATTTTACCCTCCGGGGTTTGTCTAGCGTACACTAATCTCAGCACAGCTCATTTAGTGGAGGATCACTAGATGACACGTCAACGTGCGAGCAACTAAAAAGGTTCTAGAAGGGCATAGCGGTTAAGGATAGAGACAGACTGACCGGCGGCTTGTAATCCAGTCCGCGCGTGGACCCATAGTGACCTGACACGTAGATTGCGCCTCAGAAATTTTTTTTCCCTCGATCTATGGCCCAACCCCATTGGCCCACGTTTGGTTTATGTGTTTCTTGGTATTTATGTAGAAATCCAAGTGGTCCAAGGTTTATTAAAGTATCGGGATTGAGGACCAAACCGGTCCAGGCCGATTCCGGTCCGGACCGGAGATATCGGCCGGTTCAGACCCGGTGCAAAAATGGATCACCCAGATATAAAAAAAAAAATGGATCGGCCAGACGTCGGATCGGTAGTAAAAAAACATTGGATCGGTTAGACCGGTCACTTGATCAATTGTATCGGCCGGTCCATACCGGTGTCGGTTGGAGTGACGCGGTTTAATAATTACAAGTCGTGCAGCAGACGATTTGGAGCCGTCTGTTTAAGATGAAAGAAACGGCTTCCTTAATCAAACTTTAACCAAAAAAAAGTGATGATTTCCCGCGAATTTCGAACCCTCTTCCAACGCTCAAAAACTACAACTCATTTACTCCAAATCCATTCCCTGATCCTAAAAACATCTCTGGATCGAGATCCAAACACCGTCTCCGAATTTATATTGTCTGCGTGCTTGATTTCGTTCGAATTTGCACGATTCGTATTCGATAATTTACCAATCACTCCACCACTGTTCACTTGGAATACGATCATCAGAGAGTACTCGAAGAGCCAAAACCCAGTTGAAGCTGTAAATCTGTTCTTGAAACTGTGCAAGAAGGGGATTAGACCTGACAAATTCACGTTCCCGTTTGTGGTAAGGCTTGTGGCCGTTGTTTGATGATTGGAGAAGGTGGGGCAGTGCATTCATTGATTTTGAAAACGAAATTCGATTCAGATGTATATATTGGGAATACCCTTTTGTTGATGTATGCGGCTTGTGGAGCGATTGGGTTATCGAGGCAAGTGTTTGATGAAATGACTCAGAGAAACGTGGTTTCTTGGAGTTCTATGATTGCGGCATACGTTGCTTGGTAAGTTTTGGTTTGTCTCCCTTTGTGTGTATGTGTGTGTGTGATTTCTATGATTGCGGCGGCTTACGTTGCTTGGTAAGTTTTGGTCCTCCCCATTAGTATGTTGTCTCCTTTTTTTTTTCCCTGAAAATATGAAGCACTTGCTTGGTATAATTACCCTGCTCATTTGTGTGTGTGATTTCTATGATTGCGGCGGCATACGTTGCTTGGTAAGTTCTGGCCCTCCCCACTAGTATGTGTTGTCTCCATTTTTTTTTTCCTGAAAATATGAAGTACTTGCTTGGTATCATTACCCTATTCATTTTTTTTGGCTGAAGAGATCTTCTTTAACAAAGATTGACCTCATTTGATCATTTAAATTTGTCTCCATTTTATTGCATTTCTTCTGGACAGTTAGGAAATAACTAACTGATCTTAAGATCTATAGATCAGACTGTGGTAGAAATTGTGGGTACATGGGTTTGGGCCAACCCGGTTAGGTGTGTCCATATTAGGCCAATCTATTTGAGCTGGTGTTTTGTGGGCCCACCCTCCTAGTCCTTATTGGATAAGGAGTTAGAGCATATTTAGGAGTTAAGTAGAGTTTTCTATATATAGAAAACTCCTCCCAAAACCCAACAAGAGATTCACAATTCCCAACGTGCGGAATTTTAGATTTGGCTTTTCTCTCTCTCTCTCTCGTATCTCAACATCATGGTTTAAAGGACCGGACTGATCTTGTCTGGACCACCTGATATGAACTGGGACCGGACCTCAGTGGTCCGGTCCCAAACCACAATACAAAATATTGTATCACAGGGTTATGAACTGGATTGGTATAACCGATACCGGTCTGGACCGGCCAATACAACCGGTCTGGTCATTTATTTTATTTTTTTTATTTGTGTATTAGACGGTCCAGACTAGTTTCAATCTGGACCAGTCCAGAACCAACTGATCTAACGATCGGTACCGCTGGTCCAATTTTTTGAGTTTGAAAATTTAATAGCCGGTCCATCACCTGAGGTCCGGTCCCAAACCACAATACAAAATATTGTATCACAGGGTTATGAACTGGATTGGTATAACCGATACCGGTCTGGACCGGCCAATACAACCGGTCTGGTCATTTATTTTATTTTTTTTATTTGTGTATTAGACGGTCCAGACTAGTTTCAATCTGGACCAGTCCAGAACCAACTGATCTAACGATCGGTACCGCTGGTCCAATTTTTTGAGTTTGAAAATTTAATAGCCGGTCCATCACTTCTGTACCGGATCCGGACCGGACGGTACCACCAGTCTGGTACCCGTTCCTGATCCTTTAAACCTTGCTTAATATCCCTTAGAGATTAGGTTGTTTCTAGGGTTTCCATTCTTCAGCCCCAGGTTCCTTGAGTGTGGGAATTAGTGTGTGTGGTTTTAGTAATCACACATAGTACCGACGTGAGGCGATTCCAGTTTGTGATCGATATCTTCCATTGAAGATCCGGGTTCGTGCATTGAAAGATACGCGATCCGGTTCATTTTATCTTTGAGAATGTTATGATCAAAAGATTTTATTTTTGATCGGTAAATGTATGATATGTATTAATAATAAAGTAAGCTATACAAATATACAATACTGGAAGAAAAAAAAATACTACAAAATCTGTAAAACTCAGCCATCCCCACCAAAGACCCCATTGAACATTGAACTCCTCATAATACATCCCTTCAAACTCCTTATGAGTAGAAGCCCAAAAGAACACTAGGGATAGGGCAGAATCTGCAACCTTCTGAGCCGAAGCTTCCTTCCCTTCAAAAATTCTGCAGTTCCTCTCTGTCCAAACCGACCACAGGATGGCCGCCGGACATAAATTCCAAAGGATTGCACTCCTCCTCCTCCCCTTCTTTCTCCTCTTCCAATCCCAATCCTAAAATGCCTCCTTTAAACCTTTCTGCATAACCCAAAACAACTTAAACCTGAAGAGAAAAGCAGCCCACAAAGCTCTAGAATACTCACAGTGAAGAAAGATATGAGCCGCAGACTCCTCCTTCTTACATAAGCAACACCTAGAAGCCAAATGCAACCCTCTACTCTTTAAGTTATCAAGTGTGAGAATTTTGTCTTCCACTGCTGTCCACAAAAATAAAGAAACCTTTGAAGGCACACCAGCACACCAAATCAGCGTCCAAGGACCCCTCCAACCCCCTTCTTCCTCTAGTGATTTGTACATTGAGCGCACCGAAAAAAGACCGTCAGCTGACCAAATCCATGATCTCTTATCCTCCCCCCACTGATTGTAATTGAATTAATGTGGCCCAATAAATCAACAACCTCCTCTACCTCCCAATCAAATGCATCTCTTCTGAAGTGCACATCCCATCTCCACCCTTCCGCTTCAAAGACTAGGTAATCTTTCACCCAAGCATTAAT
>JAUPMG010000013.1:1250483-1263222 GCA_031762675.1 Pachysandra terminalis
CATCATAGAAGGCTTTTGACAGAGCACTCCAGATTTCGTGGGCAGTGGATAAGCGTAAATAACGCTTCATAATTTCTAGAGTCATGGACATCAATAGCCATCTTTTCACTTTATGATTTTCAGTATACCATTTTTCAGTCATCTTCAGATTCTGCAAGTGGCCCGTCATACCACGAATATAGGAGAGTTTCTCCCTTTCGGCGATATGCATCTCCATTAGATGTGACCAAACATCATAATTTGATTCAGTAAGAATGATTCCAGCATTAAAAATACGTTCAGATTGAACAACAACAGGAACCGATTTTGTTCCAGACGGTTATGGCGTGTTGTTAGAGGAAGACATCACATCTGTGTTGTCGAAAGTGGCGATTCAGCGACGTGCGTAGCCATCCATGGTGGTTTGAGAACCTAGCTCTGATACCATCTTAAGATTTGGAACGATTCTCCTTTCTTTGTATTTCATACTTTGAATAATAACATTACATTACAACTTATAGAATCAAGTTTAGCTATAAATGAGGAAAGAGAATATACAATCTAGAAATATTCCAGAACAAGTCTTACAACTGTACAATCGGTTAAAGAAACAAATCTTCAACAACCAGTAGAAGCCAATTTCAAATTCATTAAGTCTCTTAAGGGTTTTAAAAAATATAAGTCACCCTTCTTAGTAGGAGGACCCACCGTGAACAAGTGTGAACCTCGTGCGAGGTTCACAGAGCTCAGGTTCACAAAAGATCTGCATCCTTTCAAACCGCAGTAGAGATATTTGTAATGGTCAAGGTTTGAGAGGTACTTATTGTCATTATATCAAATTTAAAGGAGTGTAAATATAAATTACCCTATTAATGAGACATATTAAGAGTAGGCAAAGCTTAAGCTATTAGATGTGACATGACCACCATAGATTCAATAATGCTGCTTTTACAATTTTGTCGTTATCTCCCTCGAAAGATCTGGTCCATGGTCGGTGGTACGTGGTACTACCTCATTGGTCAATTCCTCCATACTTTGAATCTCACAAACCCTTACACTTGTCCTTGTATGTATCCTGACTATCAAAAGCAGGAACCCTTCCCCGTGTCACCTTGTCACGAAGTAAAGAGAGCCAACATAAACCCATTCTTTTCTTGTCCTCCATCAATTAAAACAAGGGTTCAACTTATACCTCCTCACATTTCCAGCAATTGCAGATACATGCTTTGTATTTTTTTTTATATTTTATTTACATCACTTGAGGTTTTGTACTTGCATTCCGGTGATCACCCATCTGTTAACTTTCGGTCTTATTGTGTTGTTATTAAATTTTTTAATTTATAGATTATATTACTCCTGAACTAAAACCGGATTCTTAATTAGTAAAAGATCTTCTATGAACCTGGGTTGTGTGAACCTTATATGAGATTAAAACTTGTCCTAAATACACCCACAAAAAAGAGTGGTCATTACCGATTAAGATATGCCAATTAAGGTAGAAGCCAGTTTTAAGTCCATTAGGTTTTTAGAAATATAAATCACCCTTCTTAGTGGGGCTTGACGAAAAGTGTTGATGTTATTCAATTTCTTTAATTTATAGACTATATTACCCTTAAACTAAAGCCAGATACTCAATTAGTAGACGAAAATCTTCTGTGAATCTGGGCTGTGTGAACCTCATATGAGATTAACACTTGTCCTAGATGGACCCGTAAAAAAGAGTGGCCATTATCGACTAATGTAGATGCCGATTAAGGTAGAAGCCAGTTTCGAGTTTATTAGGTCTCTTAGGGTTTTATAAATATAAGTTACCATTCTTAGTGGGACAGGAATCTTTTATTATGAAGATTCCTGTTATGTGCACTAGAGCATAACATGTATCCTGGGGGGTCACTGGTGACCTGCCATTTTAAAAGCCTTGAGAAAATGGTGAACCCTAGGGGGCCACCACATTAATCGATTTGGTAGGTCACCAGTTAATGCGGTGGTCCCCCTAAGACACGTGTAATGCTCCTATGCACATAACAGGAGCATAACCGAGATCTTTATAACATAAGAACTCGTTTTTCTTAATGAGGCCCACTTGTGAACAAGTGTCAATCTGGTGTGAGATTCACACAATCCAAGTTCAGAGAAGATTCGAGTCCTTAATTAGTACTAGTTAGACGTAAAAAAAAAAAATCAAAAGTAAGAAACGATAAAACGATGATTTTATCTTATCAAAATTAACTTCTCAGTTAAATAGAATTTTTAAGAGAGTTGAAAAGGTAAATTAACGTGCTATGTTAACGGACTTACTAATAAGGGTATAAATAAAATATCAAAAAATATAGAGCTGTGTCTAGAATTGTCAAAAACATGAAAGATATAAGTGAAATTAACCTTTACAACAAGGAGAATTCTATTCTGCCGACCTCGGCATAGCACCAACCATTCTTAAATTGATGACTTGGATAAAAATTTTTATTATGCAGATGAGAAAATGTCTAGACTAACTCAACAAACAAAATTGGATTAAACAAAGCAAATATTTAACAAATTTAACGGGGGTATAAGTGTAATATCAAAAGATAAAAAGTATGTCTACAATTGAAACATGAGGGATGTAAGTGGAATTAAACTTTAAAACAAAGCTGGATTAAAATTTAGAACAAACCTAACAAACTGATCCCTATATAAACCATCTTTCACTCAACCTTCTCATCAAAACAAGCCAGTCAAGTCTCTCTCAATCTCTATAGAAAACAAAGAAACCCCTTTTCTTCTTTGAATAACATGGCTAGATCAGGTTACTACTCTTCTTCATTCTATTCTTACTTTCAGACTCCTCTTTTACACTTGTGTTTCTTCCTTGTTACACTATTACTGATCCTGGTTTTCTCATGGTACATCCACTATGAGTCAAGCTTCGAGACCATGACCGATCATTTCAAGCTGTTTCTCATGGCGAGTCCTTTGTTGATACTGATTGTGGTGCACTGGTTGGCGAGAAACGACCGTGAACGGTTTCCGTTTTTTTTTCCGTTGCCGGAGAGAGAGTCACTTCACAGGGCTGGAGGGTCTCCTTGGGGTGTTGGACTTGTTCTTGTTCTTGTTCTTTTCATGATATATTACCAGTCTTCCTTCCATGATCGTTGGTTTCCTCTAAGAAGCAAATCATAGATAGATGATGATGTTCATCATCATGTCATGGTCATGGTGATTATGAAGATGGTGATGAAGTGGGTATTATGTAATTACTGTAATATATAAGGGTAGGGTTTTTCATCATGATCATCATGTCATGGTCATGGTGATTATGATGATGATGAAGTGGGTAATATGTAATTACTGTAATGTGTAAGGGTAGGGTTGTCTTTTTACAGGCTTAATTAATTACTTGTTGTTTCTTCTTCTTTTTTATGTAGAGTTTATATGGAAGCTAATCCAAGGCTTCCGGGTTTTTGGTGCATTAGGCTTTGCTCTAATAAGCAAATCATAGATAGATGATGGTGTTCATCATCATGTCATAGTCATGGTGATTATGATGATGGTGATGAGGTGGGGTATTATGTAATTACTGTAATGTGTAAGGGTAGGGTTGTCTTTTTATAGGCTTAGTTAATTACTTCTTACTTTTTTCCGTCTTTTTTGTTTTTATGTAGCTAGTTGATATGAAAGCGAATCTAGGGCTTCCAGGTTTTCGGTGGATTAGGTTTTTTTTGCTCTTCCAGTAACTTTTTTGTTTTTGTGTGTAAAAGTTCTTTCAGTAGCTTGTACTGTACTGACTTAAATGATCATTTTTGTGCCGAGTACTCTTTCTTCCTCAATTTGATTAGTGAATTATGATTTTGTTTGAAATAAAATCTTTTTTTTTTTTTTTAGTAGGGACTACCAAAAAATAAAGAATCCCATTGAGCCAAACTGGGCCAGGCCCAACGGAAACCTGTTTCAATCCCTAATAAAGAATTCCATTGAGCCAAGTTCATTTGGCTATGGGTTCGGTCAGGGCTTAGTTTTAGGCCCGAAGTTTGGCTTTAGATTGGGCTGAAGTTGGTACAATCCAATTGCTTGGAAAACCAAATAAACAAACGAATTCCCCCCAACCGAATTTGGAACAACCGGTATATTTGTAACAATTGGTATCAGAGTAGGCACCACGTGACGAGTTTGAATCACGAAGGAGTGACGAGTTTGAATCACGGAAGGAGTGACGTATAGACTAGATTAAAATGCATTGGTATTAGTCATTGGCGTATAAACTAGATTAAAATGCATTGGTATTAGTCATTGGATATTGGTAGATGAGTAGACCCATCAAATAGAGAAAGAGCTACCATCGGGTCAGTATCGATAGATTGGATTGCCGTGATAGATTGGATTGTCGTGAGCATCGGCTACAAAAGCATCATGGAATGTTATGATTATAAATGTTAAAGGGCTTAGCCAAGTAAGTTTCCTTTAGTCCCAAGACTTTTAGAACAACGGTTAGGTTCGTAACAATTGGTATTGAAGCAAGTACCAAGTCACAGAAGAAGCGACTTATAGGCTGGATTAAAATGCTCATTAGCGCGACTGCTCTGCTATACTTTTGTAGTCTATGCGCTAGTGCAAAAGACTCGTGATCTTATGAATCTAAAGAACTCAAAATGAAGAAAAAACAAGCACATCGTGGCCTTAGGACTCGTCCTTGATATTAGTCATTGAATACTGATAGATAAGTAAAGTTGTCAAATAGAAAAAGAGCCGGAGCCACTATCGGGTCAATATGGATAGAGTGGTAGGATACTAAATGTCAAGTACTTAACCAAATAAGTCTCCATTAGTCCTGAGACTTTTAGAACAACAGCTGAGTCCGTAACAATTGGTATCGAAGCAGGCACTAAATCACGGAAAAAGCGACTTAATAGGCTAGACTAAAATGCTCGTTAGGCTACACTTTTGTAGCCTCGCTAGCGCACAAAGACTCGTGATTTTATGAATCTAAAGAACTCAAAATGGAAGAACGAGCACATCACTCCTTCGGGGCTCGCCCTTAACATGAATCATTGAATAAGATGAGTGGAGCACTCAAATAGAAAAAGAGCCACCAAGTGGTAGGAAATTAGGAATAGGAAACTAAATGTTATGGACTTAACCAAATAAATTTACATAAAAGATTGGTAAACAAAGAAAACAAAATTGTAGTTCTCTAATCATAAAGCAGTTCTATAATCATCATCTTTACCGTTATCGATCTCTCTGCGAGGGACTTCTCCAGAACCCAGAATTGCCAAACTTCTCCAACATCTCATTCTCCAGATCCAAAGCATCCTTCACAGAACATTCCGATTTCTCCAATTTATGAGCTGAACAACATTCTACAGACAAAGGGTGTACTGGTGTACCTGTTGTTTCAACACATCCGCAGTTGGATCCACGTCGCTGCTGCGGCAAAAGTCCCTTCTTCTTCTTCTTCTTATTCTCTTTCTTACAATGTCTCTTCATCTTGTTCATCGCTTTCCGGCATAGCCCAGCCGGAACTTTGTACACGGCGAGGACTACCAGGTTCATTACTGTACAAGGACAGCAGCAGAACACGGCTGCACACTCGGCGGTGGTTCCGCCAGCGACCTCGGCGAAAATTTTTCTGGGTTTTGAAGGCTGGGAGGCTTGGTTGTTCATGAGCGGTTGTCGCCGGTTTGATGGAGGAGGAAGAACGATTTTCCGAGCCATGGTTGGCTGCTGTTGCCGAGTTGAGTCGACTCGTACGAGTTACATATAACTCGGTATAGAAAGGAGGAAAACAGGGGATTTAGGGCAAATCGGCAAAATTTTGAAGGTAAACCAAAGATTTTTTCGAATTGTGAATCTATATTTCAAAATATTGATTCTTCTGTTCTTCGAATTAAGGCACGAAAGAGGCATTCTTGATCAAAAGAAGGGAAGAAAGAAAAAAACGATTGTGTTGCGGTTCTTGAATCTCATTTCCTTCTCTGAAGATTTCAAAAACAGAGAACATCCAACAATCATCTAAAAAAATCATCAATATCTCTTCTGCAAATCGATCAATCAATCAAAGCACGAGAATCACCAATTTGTTTCAAACTTCTTCTTCGATCGGAAGAGATCGATCTGAAAGCTTTCTCTTCTACTGCAAATCGATCAATCAAAGCACGAGAATCACAAATCCAATACAAACTTCTTCAATTGGAGAACGAATGATCAAGAACATGTAGAGCTCGACCTGAAAGCTTCCTCCATAGCGAAAGCTGCAAACTTTGGCTGTGGAGAAAGAAACAGAAACAACCTGTCTTGGTGACTCGAGTTCTTCGCTTGAAATATCACCGACGATACCGTTGGATACCGGCGGCGATTTCTCCGGCGGATAATCCGAGTACTCGTCTAATTAATAAGCATATTTGACGAGTTCTCGTCCCTCCGATCCTGTCGACACCTTACTATAAATAGAAAAGTTGGTGAAACTGAATCCAACACGAAGGAAGGGAGAGAGAGAGAGAGAGATTTTGTGAAAGAATCGTTCAATTTGATCGAAAAATACGTATCGGATATTTAGTGGAGGATCACTAGATGACACGTCAACGTGCGAGCAACTAAAAAGGTTCTAGAAGGAGATAGCGGTTGAGGGATAGAGACAGGCTGACCGGCGGCTTGTAATCTAGTCCGCGCGTTCGATACGTAGTGACGCTGACTCCTCCAATGAGGAATATTTTTTCCCTCCAATGATCTATGGCCTAACCCCATTGGACCACGTTTGGTTTATGTGGGTCTTGGTAATTATGTAGAAATCCAAGTAACCCATGGTTTAAAGCATCGGAATTGGGGACCGGCCGATCCCGATCCGAGCAATACCGGCCGGTCCAGATCCGATGCAAAATGGATCACCCAGTTAAAAAAATAGATCGGCTAGACACCGAACCAGTGGTAAAAAAACATTGGATCAGTTAGACCAATCACTTTATCAGTTGGATTGACGGGTCTGTATTGGTATCTGTTGGATTGATCTGATCCAAAGCCGCATAATACAATTATTGTATAATGGCTTAGGGTCGGATCGGTCTTGGCCGAGTCAAATATGGATCGAGCAATACGAACCTGATCGGTTTGCTCCTTGAAACCTTGAAGTGGCCTGTCAAAAAGATCCTGATATCCATATCCAATATGATTTTTAACGGATCATGTATTACATGTTCTAAATTCGAATTTGATTAAGAATTCAGATATCCGAATAGGATCTGAATAACTTTTTTTGCTTTTGCATTTGAACCATTTTTGTCTTTCTTACATCTATGGATAGGTTGTTGAATCCAATCGGCGACATTTTTTTTTTTTTTTTTATGTCTTAACCACGTGGTGTCCCCACACCCAAATGGGTGTAGGACTAATTCACATTTGGAGTAGGAGCAATTATGGTAAACCCCTTAGCCACGAGTGCTTCTGGTGAGATTCAAACTCCAGACTTACCTTCAAAGATGCCCACTAGAGCCCAACTTGCTACCAACTGAGCCACGCATCGGTAGTTCTAATCAGCAACGTTACTAGAGAAGATCCATTATGGGAATCGTTTTTAGGAAGTATTTCATTCGAATCAATCCTAAAGAAATCTTCTCCTTTGGAAAGCAAAACAGTCTAACTTTCTATCTCCAAAATGCCACTTAAAGTTATACAAAACTACGAATATGCCACTATGTAAATCAGACACGGTGTATTAATTACAGGTCGTGTAGTAGACGGTTTGGAGCCGTCTGTTTAAGATGAAAGAAACGACTTCCATAATCAAACTTTAACCAAAAAAATAAAGAAGTTATGATTTCCCGCGAATTTCGAACGCTCTTTCAAAGCTCAAAAACTACAACCCATTTACTCCAAATCCATTCTCTGATCCTAAAAACAGCTCTGGATCGAGATCCAAACACCATCTCCGATTTTATATTGTCTGCGTGCTCGATTTCCCTCGAATTTGCACGATTCGTATTCGATAATTTACCAATCACTCCACCTCTGTTTGCTTGGAATACGATCATCAGAGAGTACTCGAAGAGCCAAAACCCAGTTGAAGCTGTAAATCTGTTCTTGGAACTGTGCAAAAAGGAGATTAGACCTGACAAATTCACGTTTCCGTTTGTGGTAAAAGCTTGTGGCCGTTGTTTGATGATTGGAGAAGGTGGGACAGTGCATTCAATGATTTTGAAAACGAGATTCGATTCGGATGTATATATTGGGAATACCCTTTTGTCGATGTATGCGGCTTGTGGAGCGATTGGGTTCTCGAGGCAAGTGTTTGATGAAATGACTGAGAGAAATGTGGTGTCTTGGAGTTCTATGATTGCTGCATACGTTGCTTGGTAAGCTTTGGCCTTCCCCACTAGTATTTCGTCTCCCCCCTTTTTTTGTGTGTGTGTGTGTGTGTGATTTCAATGATTGCGGCGGCATACCTTGCTTGGTAAGCTTTGGCCTTGCCCACTAGTTGTTGTCTCCCTTTGTGTGTGTGTGTGTGTGTGTGTGTTTGTATTTGTATTTGTATTTGTGTTTGTGTTTGTGTGTGATTTCTATGATTGCAGCGGCATACGATGCTTGGTAAGTTTTGGCCTTGCCCACTAGTATGTTGTCTCCCTTGGTGTATGTGCGTGTGATTTCTATGATTGAAGCAGCATACGTTGCTTGGTAAGTTTTGGCCTTTCCCACTAGTATGTTGTCTCCCTTGGTGTATGTGTTTGTGTGCGATTTCTATGATAGAGGCAGCATACGTTGCTTGGTAAGTTTTGGCCTTGCCCACTAGTATGTTGTCTCCCTTTGTGTGTGTGTGCGTGATTTCTATGATTGCAGCGGCATACGTTGCTTGGTAAGTTCTGGCCCTCTCCACTACCACTAGTATGTGTTGTCTCCATTTTTTTTTTCCTGAAAATATGAAGTACTTGCTTGGTATCATTACCCTATTCATTTTTTTTGGCTGAAGAAATCTTTTTAACAAAGATTGACCTCATTTGATCATTTAAATTTATCTCCATTTTATTACATTTCTTCTTGGACAGTTAGGAAACAACTAACTGATTTGAAGATCTATAGATCAGAATGTGTTAGATATTGTGGGTGGCCCACTTGGGTTTGGGCCAACCCGGATAGGTGCGTCCATATTAAGCCAAGCTATTTTAGCTGTTCTTTTGTGGGTCCACCCTCCTAGTCCTTAGTGGATAAGGAGTTAGAGCATATTTAGGAGTTAAGTAGAGTTTTCTATATATAGAAAACTCCTCCTCCCAAAACCCAACGAGAAATTCACAATTCCCAACATGTGGAAGTTTAGATTTGGCTTCTCTCTCTCTCTCTCTCTCTCTCTCTCTCTCTCTCTCTCTCTCTCATATCTCAACATCATGGTTTAAAGGACCGGACCGATCTTGTTTGGATCGCCTGGTATGGACTGAGGTCCTGTCCCAAACCACGATACAAAATATTGTATCGGGGGTTATGGAATGGACCGGTATAACCAGTACCCGTCTGGACCGGCCAATACAACCGGTCCGGTCATTTTTTTTTTTATTTACGTATTGGATGGTCTAGACCGGTTTCGATCTGGACCGGTCCAGAACCAACTAGTCTGACGACCGGTACCACCGTTCCAATTTTTTGAATTTGAAAATTTAATAGCCAGTCCATCTCTTTTGTACCAGATCCGGACCGGTCGGTTCCACCAGTCTTGTACCTGGTCTGGATCCTTTAAACCTTGCTTAACATCCCTTAGAGATCAGGTTGCTTCTAGGGTTCAGCCTCAGGTTCCTTGAATGTGGGCATTAGTGTGTGTGGTTTTAGTAATCACACATAATATCGACGTGAGGCGATTCCAGTTTGTGATTGATATTTTCCGTTGAAGATCCGGGTTCGTGTATTGAAAAATACGTGATCCAGTTCATTTTATCTTTTAGAATGTTATGATCAAAGGATTCGCTTAATTTTTTTGTTTTTTTTTTGGGATTGAAAGGTCTCTTACTTGAACAATCAGAGGATGGACACCTCCCTCTTGCATGTAACTTGTAGGACTGTATGTTTGGTTTTCAAAATGGCATACACATCTACATAAAGTATTTGCAAGGGATTTAAACCCACGGTCGTATTTCTACCTAAGATATGTTATTCACAAAATGTCAAATCATTTGATGTTTACAAAACAGTTTTTACCGTTAGAATATCGTAAATTATCTGTTTATGATGTCCTGTTCCTCTCTCTCTCTCTCTCTCTCTCTCTCTCTCTCTTTCTCTCTCTCCCTATATATATATATATAAAATTACAGTTAGAATGCCTTAAATTATCTATTTATGATGTCCTGCGCCTTTTCTGTAACTTGTGGTTGTGTTTTTATGTTGGCGGTTTTCTTGTACCTGATGTCTTATACTGTTTACAGCAATTCTCCAGTAGATGCTTTGGCAGTATTCCGACACATGATTGTGGCAAATGCAAAACCAAATTCCATCACATTGGTAAGCTTGCTCGGTGCTTGCACGCGTCTCGGCACTCTCGGCACGGGACAATCCGTTCACTCGTACATCGTTGTTAATAATATAGTGTTGGATGTTGCTTTAGGAACCGCACTAATCGAGATGTATTCTAAATGTGGGGATATAGAAAGAGCCTTGAAAGTTTTCAGTTCAACGAGTGAGAGGAACTTGCAGTCTTGGACAATCATGATCTCCAGTCTTGCCGATCACGGCCGCGGGGAAGATGCTATAGCCTTGTTTACCCAAATGGAACAAACTGGGTTGGAGCCTGATTATGTATCCTTTTCCAGTATCTTATCTACTTGCAGCCACTCACATCTGGTTAACGAAGGCCGCAGGTATTTCAATCGAATGGTGAATGTTTACAATATCAATCCGACGATGGAGCACTATGGTTGCATGGTGGATATGTTTGGACGAGCCGGGATGATTAAAGAAGCTTATGAGCTTATCAAGAACATGCCAATGAAGCCAAATGCAATTATATTGAGAAGCTTCATGGGTGCCTGTAGGAACCATGGAGAAGTTCTTTATGTCGATGAGAAGTTGCGGAAACTTTTACTTGAAGTTGAGCCTGAACTTGGATCAAACTATGTACTCGCGGCTAATTTATCGGCTGTGACTGGTTGTTGGGATGATGCTGCCTGCCTGAGAGTAGCCATGAGGGAGAAGGGTTTGAAGAAGGTTTCGGGTCGCAGTTGGGTTGAAGTGAACGGCGGAAGCAAGTTAGAGATTGTTGGATGAAACATATGAAACAAGAATGGATTAGAAGAAATCATGATGAGGGGTTAGAAAACGAAGAATGGATTAAAAGATCACTCGATGAAGATGAAGCACCGCATTGATGCATCCTCGAACATACGATGCAAGTGTTCGGTACCTTTAGAAATTTTTTAGTTCTCTTGTATACATTTTGTACATGATTGTAATCAAGAACAAAGTTTTAAATTTCGATATCGCCAGGCATTTTCCCAGATTTCTCCTGCGATATTTCGCAGACCTGGCAAAATATTTTACCAGGTTGGAGAAATATTGAGGAAATATTTTTACAAAATAGAAGAAAAGAGGAAATGCAGCGAATTCCTCTATATTTCGTCTCGATGGGGCCATTTTGGAGAAATATCGTCGACATACAGGCAAAATTTAAAACCTTGATAAAGAACATAAAAGATCTTAAACCATACATAAATGACAAAAATTCTATCTTATTATGCAAAATTACATTACATTATCAGTGGTTAATGTAGCTTCTAGCTACAGAGAACCCCAAAATTCTCATTTCAGAGAAGAAAAAAAACCCTATTCTAGTGCAGAACTTTAGATCCCTCTCCTACCGGAATCGGATTTTGTCAACGATTTGAGCCGGGTAAGAAACTTCACTTTCTTCTCCCAAGTAGACCCTTCCTTCCTCCTCTTCCCGTCGGATCTTCCCGGCGAAGAATCCCAATTTTCCGGTGAATCCAACAACATCCTATCAATACTCTCCGGTGTCTTCACCTTGTCATCGGATTCATGACAACTGTCTGTCAGTTCACGATCACCCCTCAGAATACTCGCTTGTAAAGCCGAGATAACTGCTTTTATACCCATATCAACATCTCTTCTATTCCTTAGCATGATCTCTCCTATCTCGGCCGGTGTAAGGGCGCCGCCGGCCCTTATACAACTCTCCACCACATCAAACAACACATGAGACTCCACACCAAGGTAGTTCAAGGCCAATGTCTTGAACGCATGGATGCCGCACGTTCCGAGTCGAACATGCAAGTCCATCCGGCCGCATCGGACTAGCGCTGGATCAACATTGTCCCTATGGTTGGTAGTAAACACTATAATCCTCTCCTCCCCGCAACACGACCACAACCCATCGGTGAAGTTCAATAGTCCGGAAAGCGTCACCCGTCCGTTCTCCTCTCCGTCACCGACTTGTCCTCGATTCTTCAAAGTCGGAGGCGACTTCTTCGTCTTCGACAACCTGTCCGCCGTTAGGTCGAGAGAGCAATCGATATCTTCGATCACGATAACGGATCGGTTTGTAGTCTGTATGAGCAAAGCTCTCAGTTCAGAATTATCTGAAACTTTGGTTAGCTCAAGATCATAGACATCATAGCATAAGAAGTTAGCCATGGCTGCAATCAAACTCGATTTACCCGAACCAGGTGGTCCATGTAGGAGATACCCACGTTTCCACGACCGTCCGACTCTATGATAAAACTCTTTCCCGTTAGCGAAAGCCGTTAAGTCTTCGGTTATCTGTTCCTTCAACTCAGGCTCGAGTGCCAGTGTTTCAAAT
>JAUPMG010000013.1:1271122-1285862 GCA_031762675.1 Pachysandra terminalis
TATACTTTTTTGGTAGTTAAAAGTGAAAGGGCAACCCAAGGACTTCCCAGGAGGTCATTCGTCCTAGTAGTACTATGTAGTTAAAAGTGAAAGGGTGCAACACAAGGACTTCCCAAAGGGTCACTCGTCCTAGTATTACTCGATAGGTAGTTAAAAGTGAAAAGATGCAACACAAGGACTTCTCGAAAGGTCACTCGTCCTAGTACTACTCTCGTCCAAACACGTAACTTTGAAGTTTTGATGGGATGCTGTGCATTAATGCTGGCATGATAAATAGTTTCACAAATTAACTCCTCACAGACCAGGCTTTTAGGAACCACGATCAAAACCTTGGAGGCTTGGAACCCTATTCAATTTCAAAGTTCTTTAGGCTGTGTTTCAAACCTTGGATAAAAGAAAAGAAAATACTCGAGAAAACACTTTCTTTTGTTTGGTTGAAGAAGAAAAGAGTTGGGATAGAGATTTGAAAAAAAAATTCTCTTTTGAGATCAAAATCTTCTCCTCCAAAAGATAGAGATTTTGAAAGAAAAGAAAAAAAGGTGGAGAGTACTCTTCAATACTCCAACCTAACACATATCATGTCTTTTATTTTCTTGGCGACCAATGAACCTTGTCAGAATCAATAAGAACTCACTGAAAAATTGTTGGAAATAGTCGTTATTTTCTTTTCTTTTGTTTATATATCTAATCTTAACAGAGTTTACATGGAGTGAATCAGTTTAAAAATTACCTTAATGAAGCATGCGACCGCAGCTTGGGCTTGATGACGAGCCAGTGCTATCAAAACTGAAGCAGTTGCAATGATCTATTGCCATTGTTCACGCAAACAGTAGCAATCCAAATTCCTCCTCGTATGAAATAGCTTTCTTGATAGAGTGAAATCCCATGAAAGGATGTATTATCTATCATCATTCAACAATTACTCAAAAGTACTTGTACGCAGGCTCACCTCACACAGAAAGAAAAGAAACATTATACCTCACTCGCAGTTTTTTTCGCCTCTACATTAGAAAAAAACAATGAGATGCTTTGTTGTATGCTAAAAACGAATTTCTTAAAACAAGATTATTGTCTACTCAATTACATCCTTTTTGTAGTAAAAGAGGTTGGGACCTTACCTGCTCAATTAGAACTATTAGAAGAATGAAAACCTTGTCATGTTGCCTGATGCAAACAAGCTGTATTCTTCAATGGTAGTCTCTTTCTCCGTGCAAGTATGATCTACTACTACCTGAGCAGGATCTTCCGTTGAACTCGAAGAAAAATCCGTAACATTCCCTTCCGTCGTCAAAGATGCTGAATTCAAAGTTTTTCCTGTCGCCATCGCAATCGGCCCGCCGAAATGGAACAATGAGAAGTTTGTATTCTCTGGATGCAGTTCTTTCGAATTCCCATTGTGCCCATCACGCAACAATGCTTCGTGTATTCGGCTATGTTTAGAATCTTTGTTTTGCTCCTTCGAGTCCGCACTGTTGACTTTGTTAACCGGCTGGCATGCCGGAAGCTGACTGACGCTAAGACGAGTTGCGAAGGGTTGTATAGAGCTGTATTGAATGCAGAACGGCGAGGGCTGGCTTGCTGGTAATCCATATCCATGAGGGCTAGCGAAGACATAGGGGTTAGGCTGGCGAAATGACACTAACCCGTTAGCAGGAGCCGCCGCTGTCGCTGCCGACCAAGAACCTGGATTGTGATGGTAGTACTCCATCGCGGAATGTGCCGGAAACACCGGGAAATGTATGTTTTGGTTTTGTATCGGAGGGAGCACACGGTACTGCTGAGAACCCGTATCAACCTTGATTCCATTTCCGCCATTGTTAGGATTATGAGGAGAATTACCTACTTTGGAGTTTCCGACCGGAAAAACGGTAGCTTTCATGCTCGGTAAAGACTCCTTGCCTTTTATCTTGTGTTTCTCGTCCACCCTGACATCTAGGCATATATGAAAACCGTTCTTAACGCACATCGGACTTTCTCTTCCTTCTGATTGTTGGCTAGCATCGTCTGAATCCGATGTCGACAATAATTCCGTATTTTGAGTACTCGAAGAGGCTGTACTGTTACTGTTGTCTCCCTCGCTGAGACACGAGGAACAGTTATCAGTACTGGAAGCTCTGCTCATAATGGGATCAGAAGTGCCATTCGTCGAAACAGAAGAATTTACAGGACATGATCCAACTTCCTCATTCTGAACGCCCTTGTCCATCCCCGGGCTACATTGACTTGATTCCTTTGAACTACCATTCTCATGAATTCCAGCATTTTCGCACGGACTAGGCTCAACTGATTGGTTAGGAAAATTACCATGTTGTTGGGACCCGTTCTCATCAACATCACATCTACTTCTCTCGCCGCAATCCTCTGCCTTGAAAGCAGATAACCTTGAAGTAACTTCAGAGTCCGAATTGCTTTGGGGGTACTTCTTCCGTGATTGCAAAGGCTCCCAGACTTTCTTGGCACGGATCAAGTCTCTGCCTAGGGAATTGTTGTTTGTGATGGGCTTGCTTTTGGAAATCCCGCAACTATCTGGTATGTAGCCACCATTATTATACTTGTTATTTCGATAAAATGGTGCATATTCTGACTTGTTCGCAGTTTTCATTTCCCTACCTGATCTGATCATAGAATCATGCACTCCATCCTTCATTCTATAATCACTGTGGTGGCTACAGCTGCAGGGACGGAAGTCAGACCTATCGCGCATCCTATTGTTCGAACAGTAGAGCTTCTCACCAAGCTTAGAGCCACAATTTCTTGAATTGGTCTTTGAAAAATTGCCAATTGACTGACGATTTACTTCATTGATGCACCTGGAAGGAGTTGTCATGTAACCACTGCACCCTCTTGGCTTGGACTTATCAACCATTACCCCATTATCATTGACAACTGCCGGTCGGTGTTCGTTGAATGCTGTATCCAGTTGAAAGCCTTTTCTGAATCTCATTTTCCGGTGAGAAGATTTGGATTCCTCGATACTGAATGAACCATTCTCATCCCTGACACTAAGATCCCTGTCAAGAATGTACTCATTAGAAAAATTTTCATCTTGGACATCTGAGAAGAGATGTTTGGACTGAATTGTATCTCCTGTTTCACTAATTGAATCCCCACTGCTGGTACTGTTACTTAGCTCCTCATTAACACTTGGGGACAAATCTTCCAAGGGAATCCCATGAACAACAGGAACTTGCTCTGATTCAACACATCTCTTTTCTCTCTCCTTTTCTTTCCCTTTCAATCTTTCTTTTCTTCTAAGTTTTTTCTCCCTTTCTTTTGTTCTTTTCCTCTCCTTGCGTTCTTCTTCTTCGCGCTTTTCTTTATCCTCTTCTTCAAGAAGCTTGATCTGTGAACACAATTGGTTAGCCAGTCAGGGATATCTGTAGAATTTCTTAAACCGGAAGAGGGGATCATATCCTATAATAATTTTAGAGTGCTAGAACTACCTGCTTTTCTAATGTAATTATTTCTTTGCATGCAACATGAACACGCTCTTCCAGCAATCTTAATGCAAGACAAACAAATATACTATGTGCATTTTGGCGTGCCGTTCCTTCTCTAAAAGCCTTTTCAACCTGAAAAAGAGTATGAAGAAGATTAGTGGGAATGTGGGATATGCTTCAGCATCATCTATGAATATTACAAGCAGTGGAACAACTTGCAATGAAGAGTTGGATCCTTTTTGATTTGACACGAGACTCAAGAGTCTCTTAATATGATAATTTAGTTTGGCTAAAATAAAACATAAGGGAGAGCACCAAAAACCCCCCTTTTTTCTGTTTAATCCTTCTCTATATGGAATACAGTATTCTAAAACAATTAAATACACATAAATAAACATTGTTTACTTATTTAAACAACAAAAAACTCTTTTCCTAAGGTTGTGTTCGGAACCTTGGATTTCGAGAGAAAAGAAAATGCTAGAGAGATCAGTTTTTTCTGTTTGATTCTAAGTGACCCATAACGATCTTCAATTTGATTCACGGTTTGACAACCTTGTTTATATCTAAGAATGCCTCCAACCGTTTCTATACAGATCTCAATATCATTTAAATGATCAATAAGATCACAAAGCTCAAGTAGAACATTTGAGCAGAGCTTAGAAAGAATTGAGTGATTAAGGAGTTGTACATATGTTTGACTATGATAGATAACCGATCAATCAATGATAACCCTAGGTTGGTTATCTGAGATATGCTACAGTACCTTAGAAATTAGATGCGTTGGATGACTTAGAATTTTCTATGGACAAGCAACCACCTTTTGTATATAAACACCCTTTTGTCCAAATCTTTTATTATCGGATTTGGGGCAATCCCTATGAATAATAGGGATTATTAGATTTTGATTAGAAATTGACATGAATAGTTTCTTTATCAATGATCAGAGAGTCAAAACATTGCATTTGGGATTTTTCTAAGTTGTCAATATCATTTGTAGCCCGCTTTATTGTCAATTGAATGACTACTTGATAAAAATTTCGCCATTTTGGATCACTAATTCAGCCACTTAATCTCCAACTTCTATACATTTTTATATTAACTACAGCTAATACTACCTACCATCCAAGTTTGGACTCATTCTTGGAATTAAAGTTTGGAGTCTCTGGAGTTAGACGTGTGGATGTATGCATCTAGTCCCTGCAAATCTGGATTCAGATACTTAATGTACAGAGCTTATGTGTCTAACCCCTAAATTAAAAAGTAGGAAGTATATAGATGTGTTAACCTTGGATTTTAGAGATAAATGCATGTTTCCCACGCTTATAACCTACTAACCGTGGGAAATTTTTCAAAAATATACAAAACATTCCTTCTACAAGTCTATACCCAGAACTGCAATTTTTTTTTTTCTTTTCCCGGGAATCAGGTTCTTTTCTTGATCAACTAATCACATCAAGAGTGATAAATTGGGCAATTAATGATATTGACCAGTTACTCATAAAATAGAGGATTCACAAAAAATCAGACATTTACTATTTGAAGGATCTGATCTCATCAACTGAATGATCAATTGATCATTATACGTGATCTGCATTACTAACTTTTCATTTAATCAATACGTTCAAATCAACACTAGATGCAACTTCTAGATGCAAGTCGCGACTTCATAGAAAAACTATGAAATGTAAAAAAGACCAGTATTTGTCACTAACTGAATGTAATAATGATAAAATTATACGTGCACAAAATTAATATGTTTACCATGTTCTTGGTGCCTACATATGACACATCATAGGTTACTTGCCTTGAATGGGATATGACAACCTATCTCATAATGATAATCACTAACAAAAGAAGTCTAACGTTTCTAAACTGTTTCTTTCAGATTCCCTGCAGAAAATTATTTTATAAATTCAAATAAATGACCATGTCCATTGACCCTAATGTTACTGCAGCACAATCATAGGGAAAAATATTATTAGGAAACGTGAAGCTTTGGCAATCATGTATTAACTGATTCTAAAAGAATTGAGCCTCTCAAGAGATTTAACCTAATTCTTTTACTTGGTGCAAACAGTTGTAAGGAAGCATATAATTTCCAGCAGACACAAGACAGAATCTATCTCTACCAAGCATGGAATGGTTAGTAAAGTAGAACATACCTGTTCTTTGAAAATAACAGTTGCAGCATCTAGAAGAAATTCTCGAGCAAGTTCAGGACTCTTCGCATGCTTTTGGGGACGGGATCCTTCTCCATCCAGGTCATTTCCATCCTTGTCCATGGAATCATCATCCTGCATGTGTAAATGATAGCAAATCACAGAAAGAAGATGCATTGAAAACTATGCCATTTTTGAAAATATTTATCAAAGTAATAACATCACAAAAAAATTGATCAAAAAAAAAATAACAAAGCAATCTAAGGTGTGGGGGAAATTATGGTGAATGGGCCAAGTCCTAGTATTACCTCTTCCTCCTCAGCTTCTTCTGCATGCTCAAAAAATCTTCTAATACTTTCCCCCTTGGTGATTGTGACATATCCATCACCAACTATAAGCCTGCGGTGGACACATTGTTGACCCTTCAATGCATGGGCTTTTACAGAAAATTCAGTGCAGCGGCCATCTAGCTTCCAAGCCTTCAATGTAATAAAGCATGCACTCAAACCATCGAGATCGAGACCATTCACTTCGACACTTCCATTCATGCCAACATTTTCAAATTCCAGAATGTCAGACTTCCCTTCTCCTGTTCCAACAGCCCATTCAAAGTGATGGTACGTTCCAACAGTATCTGGAAAGGATTGGTGCCAATCAGCTAGGATCGTGTCATCAGATACCTGAAAAATAGTAAAGCAAAACCGTGTTATATGGCAGGAAAGTCTACACTGGATCTTTGTTAACTTTCCTAACAGATGCTAATTAGCAAATAAAAATTCTTAGAATTTCAAACAGTTGCTTATATTAGCATGTTGATGAGTGGCTGTACATTAAAAAAAAAAGAATATTATTTCAAAAGCGTCTAGTAGCTGTTCTATGACAAAGAGACTACAGGGAACCCCAAGCAGAAGAGGCAGTAAAGGAAGAAAAAGTAGTTTTTAAAGTTGTAAAACCACACCTCATATTGAAATGCTGTATCTGCAACACAAAACCAACTGGTACAGCGAGGTTCCCTTCGCATGCGTTTGAGCTCCTTCAGCTCCTTGAACTCACGAATAACATTCCTTCTGCAATCTCTGCAAAACCTCTTGCTGTCAAACCTGTAACATGAACATTGAATTCCTAAGGATGTCAAAATTTTCTAATATGAGATAACCTGGTAGAAGAACATCAGTTGGTCCGAACACTGAATTGAAGCACACATACCTTAGGACATCTAAAAGGTCCCAAGACATATTTCCGGCAGTGACCACTGACCAATGAACAAAACATCTTCATGACAGAGATATATAGCGTAATAACAATAAATATTTTCCCATATCTCTCCTCTTTTCAGACATCATACAGAAAATGCCAATGACACTGTGAACTAGACTTAAAATGTTGCTCTAGTGTTAACATCATATTCCATCAAGGTTTTTTGTACTGGGACCAGAGACGGACCAATTCGTACCGCTGGTACCAGCTGGTCCAGGTATGGTACAATAGTACCGGACCGGACCAGCCGGTCCAGCCCAATCAAATTTTGAAGAAAAAATTGGACCAGTTGTACTGGTACCGGCCCGGTCCAGATCTGGACCATCCAGTCCATCACCTTTAAAAAAAGGTTACGGGACCGGTTGTATCAGTTGGTACTGGCCAGTACATAACCTCGCGATGGAAAAGCTAGCTGGGTTCATACCTGGTGCTCTGAGGTGTAAATCTTAACCAAATATGATTAAAACCTTTGATAAAACATTATAGCAAATAAAATTTGTGATAAGAATGGTCTGCGACCTCTGCAAGTGACATTCTCATGCCCATTTAAAGACCAGCTGGATCTGGTTGAGCAATTGACTTTGCATTTAAAAAAACTTGTTTTATTTTTATAATTGAAAATTGGAGGCCACGTACTCTACTAATTAATTTTTCCTTGTGAGATTAGTATAAGATAGGGTAAATATCCTTTTCTTTGTTTCATAGAAGTGACATAGATTCACTAGTGAAGGAGTGGAAATCGTACCATTAGCTGGTATTATGACTGGACCTGTGGTCTTTTTGTTCTTTAGCAATTAAACCTCATAATAAATTTAAAATAACAAAAATAGGAATGTTAAAGGTGCTTTGTTTTTTATCTACAGAAACACAAAAGTTCTAGGTTAACTTAGTCACCAACCACATGCCTAGGGGCACAGATGATCAGTAGGATCCAGTGTATACACTTGCCTAGGCATTTCAACAACACTGGTCAGTGGTCGTCACTTTGTCCAAGTAACAGCAAAAAATATTTTGGGTATCCCACAAGCTAATAGACATATCTTATCACTTATATTTGGCAACCTGATACTTAATACTTCTATCCAAGAATTTAGACGTTTACAAGAAATAGAGCTCCTTATCTATTAAGGTAGAGGCAGACAAGTTAAAGATTTGGTTCATTACTTTGTTTAGTGATAACAGTTTGAAGTTATGCAGAGACTCAAATCATTTAGCCCATCAATTCTCATTTATGGCATCAAAAAAGATTCATAAACAACTTCAATTGTCAATTGATTCTCTGGACCTGGAAGAGTCTCTTGGATAATAGAGCATTCAACAAAACCTGATCCTCAGAAACCAGGCAACATTTAAGCATATGACTAGTGTTGTTAAAGGAGGTCCGCCAAGGTGACTGGGCCTTTTTTTAAGGGCCTAGGCGATCATCGCCTACAACAGCATCACCCAGGCGACCGCTTGGAAATCTAGGTGATCGCCTAGGCATGATTTTGGGAAATGTGATCACCTAACCTAATTAATTATATGTTGTTACTTTTTTATCTTAGTTATTAAACTTACATATTACGACATAAAGTAGTACATATTAAGTTATTAGTAAGAAATCAATACTTCATTACATAAATATAGTTAACTTGTATCTAACTAATAACAATTACTTTACTCACTTTTACATATATAAACTCATTAAAGCTTTCGATTAGAAGAGGAAGGAGTAACTACCTAGCCAATCAGGTAAGGCCCTTTATCTTCTCTTTATGGTCCAAATGTTGGTCGCTACTGCCTACAATTTTCGGCAATTTTTTATAATTATTATTTTACAAGAAGCCTCCTCCTGCGTTCTTACTTTCTCTCCATGATCAACCATACCAATTGATTTTTTTTTTTTTACTACTATTTCCTAACCTCCTCTCTTTATCTCTCTTGTCCATACTCCACATTCTATTGTTGACTTTATTGTTTAGTATCTTTTATAAGTACCTTAACTCCTATCTTCATTTTCTTAATTTCAATCTCCATTGCTGTTTTTGTTACTGTGACAATGGATTTTGTATTTTTTATTCTGTTGTTTAATTAGTAACTACTTCTTAGTATGATGCATTTTGATTAATTGATATGTTCCTATGACTTAAATCGCAGGTCTAGTGGCCTGCAAGAAACTTTAATTGATGGCTGCTGCATGATTATTTTACTCCTTCACCTAATTTTTTAACTGAAATTTATCTTAGTTTATGTTCCTCATATTTAATATGTTTGTTGATCATCACATTAGGCTATATAAGTAGGAAATATGTCCTAATTGCCTAGGCTTAGGCAGGTTTATCTCGTAGCTTCGCCTAGGCGTTTTAACAACCTCGCATACGATAGTGGAAGATTTCTAGAAACCTACAACTTAATCAACCCACCATTTAATTCCATTTAAGGGGTGCTGAATCCAAATGCTCAACTGCTTCATTCAAAATTCTTCCAAATCAAAGTATAAGATATTAGGAAAAACAAGTCCCTTTAACTACATTATTCCCAATCCCATTCACTGAGGATTTATGTAGTATCCACTACATAACTCGAGTAATTGAGGATAGATCCACGGACCGAGTCCGACTAGTAACCAGTAAGATTGCTATAAGATGCACAAGCACTTTGCTAAGCTAATATAAATAATCACATCTATAAAGAACGCCGAAAAATATACTACTACGATACAGATAGGAAACAGAAGTTGACAACCTTTCGCTCCTGTCTGATTGCTTGGATATCAAAATCATCTGCTTTGATATTATCCAACCAATAGACTGCTAACTCTTCTTGATATTAACTTGTCTACATACCCGTCAATGTACGAACCCAATATTCCTCAAATTCACTTGAGTTGCCAGGATCATGAGTTATGACCAAGGCAATTCGATTCTCGGAGAATACAGCTCAATTTCATGGTCCCCTTCCCTTAAGGAACATAATTAATGGAGGAAGAAGGATGCCTTCCAAAATACAGGAATTAGAAATTGGGCTCGACTTTGGCAGTGTTTTTAGAATGTACAACTTGGCAGTAAGCATATTATAGCTCCTAAAAAAGAGTGTTCCCTATCCATCCTTTCTCATTAATAATTTAATATACTTCAACTGAAGTGAAAAACTAAATGGTATAATAAGTATTTGATGGATAAAAACGCACCTTTACATAAGCCTCTTGATAAAATCCTCTTCCTTCATCCGCATTAGAGATTGTCGAGTCTCATCCCCCAGCGCTGACCAGAAATCCACCAGCGTGTCACATGAAAGTCTAGCATTGTGCAAAGCACATGTTTCTCTGGTACCATATCCTATGCCATAACCAGCCATTCCTTGGCTTATCCATCCCCAACCTCCCCCACCACAGGCATCAGGATAAAGCAACTCACGTTCTCGTTCCCTTGCACGAGCACAATCAAAGACCTGAATCAAGTTGAAGGACGGCCATCAAAACAACAAAGAGATTAACAAATTTTTGAAACAAAGATTCGTTGGATGAACAGAATAGATTACCACTCACATTTTGGAGTGCATTGAGTGACTTTGCATTCAGAAAACAGTCCAAGAGTGTCAGTATCCCATCTCGGGTTGCAACCAGACCTCCCAAAGGGTGGACAGATGGATCTTGAATGTCATCTTGACAATTCAAAGGCATTAAATTTGATCCACTGTCATACTGATTCTTTGAGGCACCTAGCCTACGGGGAAGGTGCCCAACCATACCTTCCTGCTGCAAAGACTTTCCATACATGACAACCTGTGATAAAGCTTCAAGTAACAACCCATTGCATCTAGAGCAGTAAAGGTTCTTACGAGCTTGCTCAAACAGTGTCTGCTTATCAATCCTCAAGAGCCTCTGTCGGGCTTCGGGAGACAGCTCACTCCAGAACTACACCATAAGTACAAAATCATGTCATCAATAACTAATTCACAGCAGGACACACCTCTTTCATTTCCATTACAGTAAAGACGTGAAAGAACAAAGAAGAGCTGCTTAAAGAATAATTTCTGCATTTGTTACACGCATAATCATTTGATTATATGAACTAGCTGTTTTTTTTTTACTTTTATCCTACTTTCATTTGTAAAATCGTCCGCAGAACACGTCTTGGACAGTGATTAGAGAGGAAATTACATTATAAAAACAGAAAACTTACAAAAACTAAAACCTAAACAAATTCACATATTTTTTTTTTTGATAACTTGGGTGTCCGGGCCTTAGGCCCGACTAATCCCAAGTAGGAGGCTTGCGCAGCAACCCACCGCCACGACCTCCCACTTAAATCCGAACTTGCCCAGCCGGGAAATCGAACTTGAGACCGTGCGCCTAACCCACACAATCCCCTATTCGCCCTTACCAACTGAGCAACCCGATGTGGGTAAAACAAGTTCACATATTGACACCACGTAATTCGATTTGTCCATTGAAATTGTAATCATTTGATTATACGAACTTGCCGTTTTTGCTTTTATCCTACTTTCATTTGTAAAATCATCCGCAGAAGCACATCTTGGTCAGTGATTAGAAAGGAAAGTAGATTATAAAAACAGAAAACTCATAAAATTCTAAACAAATTCACACATCGACACCACATAATTCGATTTGTCCATTTAAATTGTATTTTCCCAAGAAAAAAAATGAAAAAAAATGAGTTCTTTGCGAGACAAAGATAGTAATTTTTCAGATTATAAGTGGATATGATTTCTTCTTTCTATCATGAAACCTTCTGTCCAATACTCCAATGAGATGTGTAAATCGCTGGGAGGAAAAAATAAAAATTATTGCGAGATTATAAAAGAATGAATACAAGTGCAAACTGGATCGGATGAATCAGAACCACAAAAAATATGATCAAAACCAATAATCCAGATGAAAATCATCCAATCAATCGCACAAAATACGCAAAAACTCCTCTATTCAATCAATTTTTCTAATTTTTTCAGTTTAACTCATAAATAAACCACCAA
The DNA here is from genome assembly GCA_031762675.1 of Pachysandra terminalis. NCBI lineage: Eukaryota > Viridiplantae > Streptophyta > Magnoliopsida > Buxales > Buxaceae > Pachysandra > Pachysandra terminalis. Next base: position 1,282,953 of record JAUPMG010000013.1, read on the forward strand.
AACTCTGTAATCTATTCGAATGTAAACGGAACTGATAATCATGCTCTAAAAAGGAAAAACGAAGTAACAAATCGATACCTTCTCAAGCTGATCAAGGGTGACATGGTCTCGATGCTTCGACCAGATTCCATTTGCCGAAACCGATCCGGCGGAGCACGAAAACGAGTACAACGGCGACGAAGCATTGCTGAATTGAGCATTTATATGCGCTAGTCCGGGCATCTTCAAGTTCTATAAGATCCTTTCCTCAATCCTTCCATCTCTCATTCAATTCCACCAGATTCATCGGCCGGAAAGAATAAAAAACGGATGGATAGACCAGCACCAACGTAAATCTACTATCGAAATGCACGATTCGACACGCGAGTATGAATTCAAAGATAAAGAGATCGATTCTGATGATTTCCGATCGAAATGAATCGATCGGAAGTTCAATCCGGTGGTTTCTCGATTAAAATCTGACGATTTTGTCAGATCAGATGCTCGATCAATCTGCACAAAAATCGACTAGTTGAGAAACTTTCAGGCAAAAATGGAGGCGATGGAGAGGTTTTCGCTGATGAGATTTGGTGCTTCTGTGTTTGGAGAGAGAAAGAGAGAGCTCTTCCACCTTATAGCACCCTCTATCATGGCCTCACGGTTAAAAACCAGAACAAAGAGACTTGTATTTCAATTAGTACCTTATTAAACTAACCGCAGGCGTCATTACAATCTCATGACCATCAAATCAGATAAAACGTGATCAATAAGCTATAACGCAAAAATTAAATCACCAAAATATAATAATAATAATAATTCTTAAAAAAAAAAAAAAAAAGAACCTTAATCTCTAATGCTGTTAATGTTTTCTTTAATTTCTTCACTTTTTTATTTTTAATATTTTCTGGAATAGGAAAAAGTCCTATCAAAATAATTCTTATAAAGCAAAATCTTAAAATCTAATTATTGTAGCGACTACGGTTCACCTGATTCCCGGGTAATCAGAGAGGCTAACCAGGTTGCAGACCCTCTTGCACAGTTTGGGCTCGCCCCCTTATTCTCTGAATCAAATTCTTAGGAGACTGCTTATCAAGGTAGATCAACCATTAGATACGTTCATAATCTTTGTGCTGGATAATTTCTTTTTATATGAATTTCCTTTTACCACCAAATAGTCATTACTATTATAAGGTAAATTCTTTAAATTTTTTTAACTTTAAAATCTTTATTTTTTAATTTAAAATATACTTAATTATATCAAATAGCTATCATCGAAACCTAATCGTTGTTCCAAAAGCCTCAGGACTAGGGGGTGCAACTCGGTATAGTTTGGTTCTGGTTGACCTCAACTCAAAACCAAACCAAGGTTTATACATATTAACCCAAAACCGAATCGAATCGAATCGAACCGAACCGAAATTAATTTTTCGATTCAACTTGGTTCGGGTTAGTTCGGTTTAATATAAATTAATGATGAGCCGAACCGAATTTGCTTTTTAGTTTGGTTCGGTTTAATCGGAGTATAAGTCTAAAACAGAAAATATATTCTATTTTCATATGAAACCCAGTTTCAATCAATTGTCGATTGATTCATTCATAATATAAATGTAGGGGTTGCCGGGTTGATAAAAGAAGTGTAATCACAAATTCCTGCACCTTTCCATCCCATCCACTCCTCCCACATGTCCTAATCAGGATCGTACATCCCTCTCATCTATTCATTTGGGTCCACCTCGCTCTCCTCGTTGGGTTTTGGTTCAGTTCGGTTCGGGTTTTTAAGAGTGTATCAAAATGTTAAGTTTCGGTTCGATATAAAAAAGTGTAGCAAAATGTTAGGTTGCGGTTTGGTTCGGTTTAAAATAACATATACAAATGTTGGGTTTCAGTTCAATTCGATTTAACCAAAGTGCAAACTCAAAACCGAACCAAATTGATTCGGTTTTGAATTTTCAAAACCAAAATCGAATTTATAAAAACCCAAATCAAAATCGGTTCGAGTTCGGTTTTAACCGACCCAAGTTGCACCTCTACTCGGGACTATTGAAAACTTTGTTAAGCCTTTGATAAAGGATCATAACAAGTTACTAGTTTCTCTCATTCCAAGTGATTATAACTAGCGAGAATCCTAACAAATATTGTTTGTAATTTTCACTCGCGATGTTTCTGTGACATCAATCACATCATGCCACTGAGAGATAGATGAAATCGAGAACATGTGGCTCCAAGTATGGTGAGAGACGATTTAAGGTTAGACTTGTCTTAAGGTTTTTGAATTGATTGGTTGCTCGTTTCATGTTGTCTCTAGCATAATGTGATTGGTGTTGCATTGAAGTAAACAATCCGAGATGATTTCCTTCGGGAGTCGTAAAAGTATTTTCGTTTTAAAGGTGATATCAGTGTTAATGGAGAAATTTTGAAATTAAAATATATCACTTGACATGATCTTACAAAATGGGCCTACTAAATAAGATTATTTTAAATTGAATTTTTGATTAATTCAAACGGGACCAATAGATAATTATTGAATGAAAATTATAATAATAATTATTAAATATAAATTATTTTAAAATTTAGAAAAATTTTAGATAATGCTCAAAAGAATTATCTAATCAAAATTTAGATAATTTTTAAATAAATAATTATCTTATATTGGATAATCTCCTAAGTGGTTGAAAACAAGTAACATTCTACCTTCCTACATATAAATAATCCTTAATTAAATTGAGAATTATCTCTAATTCAATAAGGACTCTCCCCTCCAAATCTATAAATAGGAGTAGTCATCTCTAATTCAAAAGGATCAGAGGGGAATAGATCATAAAGGATCGGAGGAAGAAGGGTCATAATAAGGAGAAGAGAGACTGGAGCTCTATTGCTTCGACACCTTGAAGATGTGAAGTTCTAAATACCTGAAGATCTGCACCTTGAAGC
>JAUPMG010000013.1:1285962-1296833 GCA_031762675.1 Pachysandra terminalis
CTTCTTTTGATTTAACCCATCTTTTCCATCAAGTTTTCTGATAGTTTTAGAACAGGATTCTATTATTCCCATTAAATCTGTGATGACCTTTATTTGCTTTGGAAACCGTGCTCTCTGTGAATTCAACCCCGTACTCACCAGGATTATTACTTCTTCGATCTCTTACACTTGAGAGTGTCGACCATGATCCATAAGATCACAAAGCTCAGGTAGAACATTTGAGCAGAGCTTAGAAAGAATTGAGTGATTAAGGAGTTGTACATACGTTTGACTACGATAGATAACCGATCAATCAATGATAACCATAGGTTGGTTATCTGAGATATGCTACAGTACCTTAGAAATTAGATGTGTTGGATGACTTAGAATTTCTATGGCCAAGCAACCACCCTATGTATATAAACACCCTTTTGTCCAAATCTTTTATTATCGGAATTGGGGCAATCCCTACGAATAAAAGGGTTTATTAGATTTTGATTAGAAATTGACATGAATAGTTTCTTTATCAATGATTAGAGAGTCAAAACATTGCATTCAAGATTTTTTGAAATCGTCAATATCATTTTTAGCACGATTTATTATCATTGAATGACTAATTGATAAAGATTTCGCCATTTTGCACGAATTCATCCACTTAATCTCCAATTCCTACATATTTTTAAATTAACTACAGCTAATACTACCTACCATCTAAATTTGGACGCATTCTTGGAATTAAAGTTTGGAGTCTCTGGAGTTAGACGTGTGGGTGTATGCATCTAATCCCTGCAAATCTGGATTCAGATATTTAATGTACAGAACTTATGTATCTAACCACTACATTAAGAAGTTGGAAGTATATAGATGTGTTAACCTTCGATTTTAGAGATAAATGCATGTTGCCCACTCCTATAACCTACTAACCGCGGGAAAATTTTTCAAAAATATACAAAACATTCTTTTTACAAGTCTATACCCAGAACTGCAATTTTTTTTTTTCATTTCGGGAATCAGATTCTTTTCTTGATCAACTAATGACATCAAGAGTGATAAATTGGGCAATTGATGATATTGACCAGTTACTCATTAAATGGAGGATTCACACAAAATCAGACATTTACTATTTGAAGGATCTGATCTCATCAACTAAATAGTCAATTGATCATTATACATGATCTGCATAACTAACTTTTCATTTAATCAATACGTTCAAATCAACACTAGATGCAAGTCGCAATTTCATAGAAAAACTATTGAAATGTAAAAAAGACCATGATTTGTCACTAACTGAATGTAATAATGATCAAATTATACGTGCAAAGAATTAATCTGTTTACCATGTTCTTGGTGCCTACATATGACAAATCAAAGGTTACCTTGAATGGGATATGTCAACCTATCTCTAAGCCACTGAAATCATAATGTAATCACTAACAAAAGAAGTCTAACGTTTCTAAACTGTTTCTTTCAGATTCCCTGCAGAAAATTATTTTATAAATTCAAATAAATGACCATGTCATTGACCATAATGTTACTGCAGCACAATCATATGGAAAAATATTATTATGGAACGTGAAGCTTTGGCAATCATGTATTAACTGATTCTAAAAGAATTTAGCCTCTCAAGAGATTTAACCTAATTCTTTTACTTGGTGCAAACAGTTGTAAAGAAGCATATAATTTCCAGCAGACACAAGACAGAATCTATCTCTACCAAGCATGGAATGGTTAGCAAAGTAGAACATGCCTGTTCTTTGAAAATAACAGTTGCCGCATCTAGAAGAAATTCTCGAGCAAGTTCAGGACTCTTCGCATGCTTTTGGGGATGGGATCCTTCTCCATCCAGGTCACTCCCATCCTTGTCCATGGAATCATCATCCTGCACGTGTACATGATAGCAAATCACAGAAAGAAGATAAATTGAAAAATATGCCATCTTTGAAAATATTTATCAAAGCAATAACAAAACAATCTAAGATGTGGGAAAAATTATGGTGAATGGGCCAAGTCCTGGCATTACCTCTTCTTCCTCAGCTTCTTTTGCATGCTCAAAAAATCTTCTAATACATTCCCCCTTTATGATTGTGACATATCCATCACCAACTATAAGCCTGCGGTGGACACATTGTTGACCCTTCAATGCGTGGGCTTTTACAGAAAATTCAGTACAGCGACCATCTAGCTTCCAAGCCCTCAATGTAATAAAGCATGCACTCAAACCATCAAGATCGAGACCATTCACTTCGACACTTCCATTCATGCCAACATCTTCAAATTCCAGAATGTCAGACTTCCCTTCTCCTGTTCCAACAGCCCATTCAAAGTGATGGTATGCTCCAACAGTATCTGGAAAGGATTGGTGCCAATCAGCTAGGATCGTGTCATCAGATACCTGAAAAATAGTAAAGCAATATCATGTTATATGGCAGGAAAGTCTACACTGGATCTTTGTTAACATTCCTAACAGATGCTAATTAGCAAATCAAAATTCTTGGAATTTCAAACAGTTACTTATATTAGCATGTTGATGAGTGGTTGTAAATCAAGAAAAAAAGAATATTATTTCAAAAGCGTCTAGTAGATCTTCTACGAAAAAGAGAGTACAGGGAACCCCAAGCAGAAGAGGCAGTAAAGGAAGAAAAAGTTAGTTTTTAAAGTTATAAGACCACACCTCATATTGAAATGCTGTATCTGCAACACAAAACCAACTGGTACAGCGAGGTTCCCTTCGCATGCGTTTGAGCTCCTTCAGCTCCTTGAACTCGCGAATAACATTCCTTCTGCAATCTCTGCAAAACCTCTTGCTGTCAAACCTGTAACATGAACATCGAATTCCTAAGGATGTCAAAATTTTCTAATATGAGACAACCTAGTAGAAGAACATCAGTTGGTCCAAACACAGAATTCAAGCATTCACACCTTGGGACATCCAAAAGGTCCCAAGACATATTTCTGGCAGCGACCACTGACCAATGAACAAAACATCTTCGTGACAGAGATATATGGTGTAATAAAAATTAATGCTTTCCTATATCTCTCCTCTTTTTAGACATCATACAGAAAACACCAATGACACTGAACTGGACTTAAAATGTTGCTCTAAAGTTAACATCATACTCCCACCAAGGTTTTTTGTACCGGAACCAGGGACGGACCGAACGTGGCTGGTACCAATACCGGCCAGTCCGGTACAAAAGTGCTGGACCATCCGGTCCGGTCCAATCAAATTTTGAAGAAAAAAATTGGACTGGTTGTACCTGTCACAGGACAAGTTGTACCGGTTGGTACCAGTCCAGTCCAGATCTGGACTGCCCAGTCCATCACCTTTTTAAGAAAAAGTTACGAGACCGGTTGTACTGGTTGGTACCAGCCAGTACATAACCTTGCGATACATTAATTTGTATCATGGCTTGAGACTGGACTTTGAAGTCCAGTCCTGATATAAACCAGCCAGTACGGACTGGTCTGGAAAACCCTGATTCCCATTGCTTCATACTTTCTAAGACTAAGTTGCAATCTTTCCCAATTGACTTATCGAGTTCCCCCATTTCAAGACATGGTGTCATACAAATGTTACCCATCAAATCACTAGAATCTCCTTTTTTTTGTAGTTAATGATTTCTTTTAGCAGTATTCTTTAATTATGAACTTAAGTTCATAAACCATAATTGAGGAATCCAACCAAAAAGATTGATTGACGTTGGATGCTTCATTCCAGAAAAAAATTCTAGTTTTTTTCTGCCAATGCAATGGGACTTGACGTTCAAACTTGCTAGTAGGAGTTAAAGATGCTGCAGACTCGGAGTTGGGCACTGAGAAGTGTAAGAAACGCTTCACTTTTGAAGATGAGATCCAATGTAAGGATAAATGAGAAATCTGGCTCTCCATACATGATTGAAGTGAGTATTGTTTGTGAAAGTGTGTGCCTGTGTGCACACATGTATTGCAGGTTTTCAGGGTTGACTATAAAAGGCACCTGATAACACCAAATCTTCCTACTTTACATGTAACTATTTTCCATAGGTGATACATATGACTATCACATTATATGTATTCATGTTTTTCAGATTGATTTAGTCCAATCTCTTTTATTATTGCTATTTTTTACAATTTGTTAAAAAGAAAAGTTTCATATAATGCTGACGTTTTGAACACACATGCATCAATTCTTAGGTGGCCATGCTTTGTAATGCTAATACTTAGATCACTGCTCCAGTGTTCATTTACATTACTTGAAACCTCAACCTGAATACAGAGAAACTGTAAAAGCACCGTTGAAGGACATTAGAAAAAAAACTCCATATCAACTGCGATGTAGCATAAGAAATTTCATAATTTATGCTTCATGTCTTTTAGTAATTTACAGCTTGGAGTTCTCTCAGAAATGGAAACAAAGGAAGTCGCTAATCAAGCACAAAAATCCCTTAAAAGTTGCAATCTAATTCCTCCTTCCATGCCATGGTATATTTGAGCTCAACATACTCCACTCCAGATAAAGCAACAATGACAGTGTGAACAAGGAAAAAGGTGCAGCACACACATAATTTTGACAAAGGAATAATAATATTGGTTAATTGTCTCTGCTTCGTGATAAATCATATGCCAGGACACTGTTGCCAATCATAATATGTTCAACATTTCTAGAGATTTCTCACCTATTCCTTGTAGGTAGGCAGATGTAGCTAAAGTAGTAGTGAAGGTGAGAATAAGCTTTTAATTAGCTTAAATTGGGATAGTTGACTGCAGGTTTCTATGTTGATTGTAAATATGTAATAGATTAGCTAAAAGTAGTGAAATTAAGAGCAAGCTTCTAATTAGCTTGAATAGGGATAGCTGACTGCAGATGTCTGTCTATGTTTGTTGTACTCATTGGTTATTTAAATCTACTAAGCTAGAGTTAACTGTTATCAGTATTATCTTTGACCACCTAGGCACGATTTTGGGTAAGACGATCACCTAGCCTAATTAATTATAAGTTTTGAATTTTTATCTTAGTTATTAAACTTACATGTTATGACATAAAGTAGTACATATTAAGTTATTAGTAAGAAATTAATGCTTTATTACATAAATATAACAAACTTATATCTAACTAATAACAATTAAATTAATGACTTTTACATATAAAACCCATTAAAGCCTTCAATTAGAAGGAGTAAGTACCCAGCCAATCAGATAAGGCCCTCTATCTTCGCCTTATGGTCCAAATGTTGGTCACTATTGCCTACGATTCTCGGCAATTTTTTATAATTTTTTATTTTTATAAGAAGCCTCTTCTTGCGTTCTCCCTCTCCATGTCAACCATACCAATTGATTTTTTTTTTTCTTTTTTACTATTACTTCCTAACCCCCTCTCTCTTTATCTCTCTTGTCCATACTCCACATTCTATTGTTGATTTTATCGTTTATGTAATTTTTATAAGTACCTTAACTTCCTATCTTCACTTCCTTGATTTCAATCTCCATTGCTATTTTTGTTACTGTGACAATGGATTGTTTATTTTGTATTTTTTTGTTTAATTATTTCTATTCATGCTTACTTTAATATGATGTATTTTAAATTAATTGATATGTTCCTTTGACTTGAATCGCATGGATTCCCACAAAGGCATGCAAGAAACTTTAATTGATGGCTGATGCGTGATTATTTTATTCCTTCACCGGATTTTTTAATTGAGATTTATCTTATTATAAGTTCCTGATATTTGTATGATCATTGCATTAAACTATATTGGAAGGAAACATGTCACATTGATCATTTTTATCAGAAAATAGTGCACATGTTGTTAAACTTATGTAAAGTGCTTAGAAATCGTGTAAAGCAAAGTGCTCCAAAACTTGTCGCCTAGGCAACCACCTAATTGCCTAGGCTACGGGCAGGCCTATCTCGTAGCTTCGCCTAGGCGTTTTAACAACCTTGCATATGACACTGGAAGATTTATAGAAACCTACAACTTAATCAAGCTCACAATTTAATGCCCAACCGTTTCACTCAAAATTCTTACAAATCAAAGTATAAGAGACTAGGAAAAACAAGACCCTTTAACTACATTATTCCCAATCCCATTCACTAAGAATTTATGTAGCATCCACTACATAACTCGACTAATTGAGGATAGATCCACAGACCGACTAGTAACTAGTAAGATTGCTATAAGATGCACAAACACTATGTTAAGCTAATACAATCACACCTAGAAAGACAGCCACAAAAATACTACTACGATACATATAGGAAATAGAAGTGCTGACAACCTTTCCTTGATTTCTAGTAGTGTATACATAATCTCACTTAAACTAACCAGGATACGTGATTCATAAAAAAAACACTCTGAATTTCAGATCGCAATCTGAACATGCAGTTGGCCACTTCCTGTCTGATTGCTTGGATATCAAAATCATCTGCTTTGGCAATATCCAACTAATAGAATGCTATATCTTCTAGATATTAACTTGTCTACATACCCGTAAACATACAAACCCAATATTCCTCAAATTCACTTGACTTGCCAGGATTATCAGTTATGACCAAGACATTTCAATTCTCAGAGAATACAGCTCAATTTCATGATCCCCTTCCCTTAAGGAAGATAATTGATGGAAGAAGAAGGGTGCCTTCCAAAATACAGGAATTAGAATTTGGACTCGACTTTGATAGTGCTATTTTAGAATGTACAAGTTGGCAGTAAGCATTTATAGCTTCTAAATTACAGTGTCCACTACCCATCCTTTCTCATTAATATACTTCTATTGATGTGAAAAACTAAATGGTACTAGTAAGTTTTTGATGGATCAAAGCGTACCTGTACATAAGCCTCTCAATAAAATCCTCTTCCTTCATCCGCATAAGAGATTGTCGAGTCTCATCCCCCAACGCTGACCAGAAATCCACCAGCGTGTCACATGAAAGTCTAGCATTGTGCAAAGCACATGTTTCTCTGGTTCCATGTCCTCTGCCATAACCAGCCATCCCTTGGCTTATCCATCCCCGGCCTCCCCCTCCACAGGCATCAGGATAAAGCAATTCACGTTCTCGTTCCCTTGCACGAGCACAATCAAAGACCTGAATCAAATAGAAAGATGGATATCAAAACAACAAAGAGATTAACAAATTTACGAAACAAAGATCCATTGGATGAACATGATAGATTACCACTCACATTTTGGAGTGCCTTGAGTGATTTTGCATTCAGAAAACAGTCCAAGAGTGTTAGTATCCCATCTCGGGTCGCAGCCAGACCTCCCCAAGGGTGGACGGATGGATCTTGAGTGTCATCTTGACAACTCAAAGGCATTAAATTTGATCCACTATCGTACTGATTCTTTGAGGCACCCAACCTGCTGCGGGGAAGGTGCCCAACCGTACCTTCCTGCTGCAAAGACTTGCCGTACATGACAACCTGTGATAAAGCTTCAAGTAGCAACCCATTGCATCTAGAGCAGTAAAGGTTCTTACGAGCTTGCTCAAACAGTGTCTGCTTATCAATCCTCAAGAGCCGCTGTCGGGCTTCTGGAGACAGCTCACTCCAGAACTGCGTCATAAGTACAAAATCATGACAGAAATAAACAATTCACAGCAAGACACACCTCTTTCATTTCCATTAAAGTAAAGACGTGAAAGAAGAGCCGCTTATGAAATATTCTCTAAATTAGTTACATGCATAATCATTTGATTATATGAACTTGCTGTTTTTTACTTTTATCCTACTTTGATTTATAAAATCATCCGTAGAAGCACATCTTGGACAGTGATTAGAAAGGAAAGTACATTATATAAAAAGAAGACTTATAAAACCTAAACAAATTCACACATTGACACCACGTAATTCGATTTGTCCATTTAAATTGTAATCATTTGATTATATGAACTTGCTGTTTTTTACTTTTATCCTACTTTCATTTGTAAAATCGTCTGCAGAACATGTCTTGGACAGTGATTAGAAAGGAAGTTACATTATAAAAACAGAAAATTAATAAAATCCTAAACAAATTCACACATTGACACCCCTTAATTCGATTTGCCATTTAAATTGTAATCATTTGATTATACGAACTTGCTTTTTTTACTTTTATCCTACTTTCATTTGTAAAATCATCCACAGAAGCATGTCTTGGACAGTGATTAGAAAGGAAAGTACATTATCAAAACAGAAAACTTATAAAAACCATAACAAATTCACACATTGACACCACGTAATTTGATTTGTCCATTTAAATTGTACTTCCTCAAGAAAAAAAAAATGAGATCTGTATGAGACCAAAGAATGTAGTTTTTTCAGATTATAAGTGAATATGATTTCTCTTTTCTATCGTGAAACCTTCCGTCCTATGAGATATGTAAATCGCTGGGAGGAAGAAAAAAAATTCATTGCGAGATTATAAAAGAATGAATACAAGTGCAAACTGGATCGGATGAATCAGAACCACAAAAAACATGATCAAAACCAATTATCCAGATAAAAATCATGCAATCAATTGCAAAAAGTATCTGAGAAGACATTACTTTATCATGCAAAAACTTCTGTATCCAATCAATTTTTCTAATTTTTCTAGTTTAATTCATAAATAAACCACCAAAACTCTATAATCTATTCGAATCTAAACGGAACTGATAATCATGCTCTAAAAAGAAAAAAAGAAATAGAAATCGATACCTTCTCAAGCTGATCAAAGGTGACATGGTCTCGATGCTTCGACCAGATTCCATTTGTCGAAACCGATCCGGCGGAGCACGAAAACGAGTACGACGGCGACGAAGCATTGCTGAAGTGAGAATTTCTATGCGTTAATCCGGGCATCTTCAAGTTCTAGAAGATCCTTTCCTCAATCCTTTCATATCTCCTTCAATTCCACCAGATTCACCGTCCGGAAAGGATCGAAAACGGGTGGATAGACCAACACCAATGCAAATCCAATGCCGAAATGCGCGACTCGACACACGAGTATGAATTTGAAGCTATAGAGATCGTATTCTGGTGATTTCCGATCGAAATGAATCGATTGGAAGCTCAATCCGGTGGTTTCGCGATTGAAATCTGACGATTTTTTCAGATCGGATACTCGATCAATCTGCACAAAAATCGACTAGTTGAGAAACTTTCGGGCAAATATGGAGGCGATGGAGAGATTTTTGCATTGCTGATGAGATTTGGTGCTTCTGTATTTGGAGAGAGAGAGAGAGAAAGAGTTTTTCCACCTCATCGCACCCTCTATCGTGAGCGCACGGTTATTACTACCAAAATAAAAAATAAAAAAATGAGCGCACGGTTAAACTCTAATTGCTGTTAATTTTTTTCTTTAATTTCTTCAATTTTCCGATTTTTATTTTTTATTTTTTTTGGTTAAATTTTTAATATATTCTGGAATAGTAAAAAGTCCTAAAAAAAGACAATCAAAATCCTAAAATCTAATTACTGTAGTGACTAGGGTCCACTTGATCGGGGTAGTCATTAAGGCTGTGTTTGTCTGGGTATGTGCTTTTGGATAAGCACTCATTGGATAAGTGAATCAATGGAAGCACTTATTCACAGCAACAATAAGTTGCTTACTTGAAGAAAATAGTGTTCGTAAATACATTTATTTAGGTGTTATGAATGTTTAAGGGTAAAATAAGTATTATGAAAAAAAATTTAAAGTTCATAAATAATATTTATTTAAGCACTTGTGAAAGCGTAGAGGTAAAATAAGTATTATGAAAATATTACTAAAGTTTAGAAATAGCTTATTGCATAAGTGATAAGAGAAGCTGTTCTCAACAGCTCTTCTTTATGGGTAGGCCTCCTCTACTGTTTATGGGTAAGCACTTACCCAATAAATGTTACCAAATACGCTTTTAATTTAGAAAAATGCTTTATTAAGCTATAGGCTAAAATAAGCACTTACATAAGCCAGGACAAACAAATCCTTCGGATTTTTTTTTGATTGATAGATTGCCAGTCATAAAAGCATTTTCGTTTCAATGATGAGGTTAGAAAACAGTGAAGAAAATCGATATTTCGTTGTGATATTTTTCATTGGTATTAACCATGCGTGTACAAGATATTACTGGTTAAGGTGGAATCGAGTTTCAAATATCAACAACCAGTCGATATTGTTTCGAGGTCGGCATAATAGAATTCTCTTATGGGTCTGTTTGGATCACATAAATTCAAATATAAATGAGAATTAGAATGCATATAAATTGTAAATCCTATGATTTCAAATTCATATGTATTGAAATCATGTTGTTTGGTTGACACGCTATTTATAGTCTAATTTATCTACGTTGTATAGCTAGTGTATTTTTTTTTTTACTAATTTTTATTTAACGCAATTGATAGATCTCTTATAAATAAGGGTGACAACAAGGTTTAATATACTGGGACCTGTCCCGCTCGATGGTTATGGTCCTAACCAACGGTATCAGCCGGTTTGGATCTGGTAAAAACAAAAAACAATTTCAAATTAAAAAATACACAAGATTGGCGGAACCGAACGCCGAACTGGCAAGATTGAACACTGGATCGGCGAGACAGAACACCGGACCGGTAGGAACATTGCACCAAATTTCTGGTAGACAGACTAGCTTGTCGAAAACGGAGGAATAAACCTCCCGAGTAAATTAGCATTTTCTCACGTTCCAATTCTAAACTAGTACGTAAATAGCGTCTTCAGACGAGGGGGGGAACTAACGTGCGCGGATTACGAAGCAAAAGGGTTGTTACCGTGTAATTTTCGCAGCTTTCAGGTGCGTTCAAGGACACAGGCGTAAGATAGTGAAACCAGCTGTTACTGAGGTGATCGTTACTGAGGTGATCGTTTTGATGAAGCACATATGTCACTGGTTTTTTTTCCCGGAAGAGAAACTGAAACCATGAAGTGAATGATACTGTACATCGCGAGCTACGTTTGGA
>JAUPMG010000013.1:1312558-1325167 GCA_031762675.1 Pachysandra terminalis
ATAAACCTTCAAGGTAACAAAGCAATAGCACATGAGAAAAGGGAGGCCAAAACTCACCTAGTACACGTTACGTATTTATATGGCCTTCAATTTCCGTAAGGCAGCCTCTGATGATCCCAATTCATTTTCATGAAGTAATGGTTTAAACTTTGATGCCAAAGAGATGATTATTGAGAAGGCCACAATCAAGAGATAAGAAAATGTCTACAGGAAAAAAAAAAAAACAGAAACAAGTGTAGTAAAACAAAGAGATATCTTTAGTTTTAGGAATTATAGAGATATTTCTTCAATTACCAATCATTGCTCTTTCCTAATGGATCTTGCAGTCGGGATCTCCGAACCCTTTCTGTTGCATCCACAAGATAATTGGAAGCTGCAGCCATTACAGATCAGTATGATCAAAAGTGTTTTAGGACTTTAGCAATAACAGAGTCAAGAACAATAAAATTTGGTGTTTTCTACGCTTTCGCAGTGACCAAAAAAAAGAAAAAAAAAAGAAGCTAAAAGACTGTGAAAGGAAGCTGGTGAGAATTGTTACGTATATTTAACTTCTTTCTGTTTTGCTCTCTGAAGTTAGATTATAAGTATCTCGGGGAACAGATATATGAAAAGAGTAGACCAGAAATTTAGAAAATCATGTAGAAATCAGGTCTAACATCTGCCCATGTCTTGATCTAGATTGTTCAAGCTATAGTCAACATCATCGAATAATCCGGGTTTCACATGTACAAACCTTAGTACATAAAACAGCAGAGTAACATGAACCAAAGAATAATTATTTGTTACCAATCATTTTAGATGTCAAAAGCTTGAATACCTTTATTCGCTTTATCAATACCAAGAGAAAAATAAGAATAAGCAGTATATTGATTAAACCATCTTCTTGTCAGTAGATATTCTCTTTATGCTTTATCTATGTCAGCTAGGTGAGTTCAAGGTGATTATCTAAGTTTTTGATCTGTTACACTTGCATTAGAATAATATCCTTTGTACAGATTTTTTTGAGCTTTTGTTTAGTGTGAAAAATGATACTGTCCCAGTTCACTTTGTAATGGGCTTACTGACCATAATTTTATTAGTTGTCCCACCCTAACTTTACCAACCATGGTGTAATATATCATTAAGGGTACAAACCGTTTATCCCGTGTTTAGTCATTCAAAACTTCGATTTAAAATTGTACGTCTTGGAAAGAAATTAAAAAAAATCATCTGCACTGAGAAGCAGTTTTGGGGTTATCACACGGTTCTTCTTCGATCTCCAATATTGCCGTTATCAAGAAACAGTACAAGAAGTTAGCCACAATGGTTCATCTCGACCAAAACATGTCCGTAGCAGCCGAAGACACATTTAAGTTGATTTCCGAAGCTTGGAATCTCTTATTGGATCCATCAAAGAAGAAAGCTTACGATAGTCGATGCGGCTTCTCCACTTCTCATCCTTTAGGCTCTTCATCACAGCAGTTTGGGAGCAAGCCGTGTCCGAAGTGTTCTGCGCCTTGTTACTTCGAGACACAAGCATGTATTTCGGTCTTTTGCACTTCTTGCAATCGACGATTTGTTTTCCTGGATGCTTCCACAGCTCGAGCCTGTAATTGTTCGTCTCAGGCGGATGCTTCTGTTCCATCAGCACCTTCTTCTTCTCCTTCAGTTCAGCTGGAGATTCCTACTATGGATGCTTCTGTTCCATAAGCACCTTCTTCTTCTCTTTCAGTTGAGCCAGACACTCCTACTACTGATGCTTCTGTTCCATCAGCACCTTCTTCTCCTTCTCCTTCAGTTCAGCCAGACACTCCTACTACAAGGGCCTGTCCTGGATGCAAGACGCAATGCAGCTCTAACATCAACAGTTCAGGGAATGCATCCATCACGTGTTCGAGTTGTAGAGGAAAGTATTACATCCCGGTGGAGAAGAACGGACGATTCAGTGTCCGAGTTGATGATTTCATGGATTTCCATTGCAAGACACAAGGATGCACGAATTACGTCTTCGTTGATCTATGAGTTTAGTATTATTGTATACAGTAGTTACTTTTGCAAGCAAGAAAGAAAAAAAAAGTGAAAAAAGAAAGGAAAAATAAAAGCATTGTAATCCTTGTTCTTTATAGTGGATTTTTTGGAACTCTCCCGAGGTTTTTTCCCTTCTAAAAAAAGAAGGGTTTTCTATGTTAAATTTGGTGTTCACTGCTTATTTTATTTTTATTTTTTAGCATCTTTTTTACTCTATTTTTGCTATTGTGAATGTGGTTATTTACCTTAATTCAAACATAGAAGAAAGAGTGTGTTGTTACTGGCACAAAAAGAAGCTTCACTTGTTCTTTGGGGTTGCAGTTGACACAGACTACTTCCAACATTTTCTTGCTAGAATCTAAAATTTCCAGACTCTGGTTTGAACACTATCCTATAACCTATAATTGGTTTTTCAAAGAATAAAGATATAGCTCATAAATTTAATGAACTTTTACACACAACTAGCTATATATATGTATATGTTTGTGTATATGTACATATGTATGTATTTGTGTGTATGTAATGTATATTTAAAATATCAACTTATTGTCAAATTTTCACTTCATGGAAACAGGAAATAGCTGCAATTATTTATGTCCAGTTTACAGGATTCAAATAGTTGTGTACTGATGCACCTTCAAGGTAACAAAGCAATAGAACATGACACACACACACACACACACACACACACACACACACATGTATGTATTTGTGTGTATGTATATTTAAAATATCAACTCATGGTCAAATTTGTACTTCATGGAAAGAGAAAAAGCTGCAAATATTAATGTTCAGTTTACAGGCTTCAAATAGTAGTATAGTGATGCACGTTCAAGGTAACAAAGCAATAGCATGTGAGAAATGGGAGGCAAATACTAACCGAGTCGATGATAGGTATTTATATGGCCTTTATTCCTTAATTACTAGTCATCACTCTTTCCTAATGGAATCTTGCACTCGGGGATCTCCGAACCTTCTCTGTTGCATCCACAGGAATCAGAATAAAAACAACAAATATACATATTTGACAGTTCTCATGCCTATCAGAAGCAAAGTTATATAAAAAGATTGTTTAAGAAATCCAGGAAATCATGTGAACAATAGATCTAACATCTGCCCATAGCTTTATGTTAGATACTGCAAGCTGCAGTCACTTCAACAGATCATCATATCTTTTGTGATAATCTGGTCCAAGTGACATTACAGATCAGTATGATCTAGTGTTTTAGGACTTTACCGGACTCCAAGCATGTGTATCATATTACAAGTTATATAAGGCTAGTCCCGTCGAAACTGAAAAGAAGAAACTGACCTCTGTAATTTTGTGCAAAATCCAACCCCTCGGTAATGGAAGTGATAGGTCAGGAATGCAACAGCATTCACTCACCTGTAAGTTGTAAACAAGTGCACATGATCACTTTCAGGGAGGTAAACAAGTGTTAGAAAAAAACAAAACATGACACCCATAGTTTTTGCTAGTTTTGTTTGTACGCCTATGCACGGTTCTTGCAATTAATATCAATAATCCACCATAACATCAAGGTGCATTTAGGTATATACATGAAGGTGCATTTAGTTTCTTAATAACAGAGTCAAAAACAATAAAATTTGGTGTTTTCTGAGCTTTCTTAGTCAAATCTGAGTTGAATTCAAACATATTTTTCAAATTAAAGAGTACTATCATTAACAGCTGACATGATTTCAAATGAACCGCAGAAGAATTATTTAATAACACTTGGTTTTAGATGTCAAAAGCTTGAATACCTTTCCTTCACTTTACCATTAAATCAGAATCAGCATTATACAGCAGAAAAGAGTCGATATCCTTCGCAACCACAACACCTATGTTAATATTCACTATCCTTTCAGATTCTGAAAGGTCATCACTAAACACTTGCAGCTTATATAGCCAAAAACCATGTCAACACCACCTTTTTCCTCACCTAGAAACAAAAAATCAATACTACCACCACCAATCTAAGCATGGGTAATAATCATGTGGTAAAAAGTGAAAGATTTAGTGTTCTCTAAGTATCTCAACCCAATCTGAGTTGAGTTCTCACATATTTTTCAAATTAAAAACGAACCATCATTGACATCTCACATGATTAAAGGATGAAAAGAAACCTGGTGAGAATTGTCACATATATTTTAACTTCTCTTTCTTTTGTTTAGTGCAGTAATTTTGCCGGTATCTCATTTCTCTAATTATGAATTCAACTGTAAATCATCATGGAAGAGTCATGTTAATTATATTAAAACTTAAGTGTTTTGAAATCCTTTTATTGGGAAAAGTAGCTATTGACATGGTAATAAGCTGATGGTAATACAATCTCCCTCCAAGCATTACAAAATATTTCTATACAAACAGCCAACTGATATAAATATTTATCATGGGAAAAAGGTTTCAAACACATGGACTTCATATACAATTATAGTTTAAATGAGCAGAAAAAACATATAAAGGATACATGAAATGGATAACTTAATGCCCCAACATTCTTTCTACAGAATTCCCTTTCACAAACTCAAATAATAATACCATTCAAGAGGGTTTGCACTTTGTACTTCTTCTTGCTCTAGGAGCACCATCCCTGGCTTCACTAGCAAGTCAGGGATATCAATGAAGCTATCTGGTGTAGTATAGAAAAGTTTTACTTTGCATCATCAGCTCAAACAAGGCAGAGTACAAAATCAACTGTATATATTAAAGGCTATGAAAAATTTAGAACCTTTATGTCCAACTAGTTCAGTAGTCATCCACTTCACTTTGACCAGTCATTTCTTTCCAGTACAAAGGAAAAAACTGTGAAATAAATTTTAGATGAAGTGCAAAATACATATTAGGCAGTTCAAAGAAAGTTGAACTGTAAATTTCTTGACAACGTGATACACACAAACACATACATACATAAGCATGTGTTATATGTGTGTGTGTCTATGTATGTGTGTTTGATCGCAGGTGTGGTTGGGAATTGCCTAATACTTCCAACTACTTGTCAATGGATATTCTCTTTTTGCTGTATCTATATCTGCTAGATGAGTTCAATGTGGTTATTTAAGTTTTTGATCTGTTACACTTGCATGACAATACTACCCTTTATACGGATTTTTGAGCTTTTGGATAGTGTGACAAATTTTATTGTCCTACTTCTCTTTGTAATGAGTTTCCTCACCTTAATTGCATTAGCTGTCCCACCCTGGTCTTGACCAGGTGGCCCATTGAGGAACTTTTGGAAGTTCCTTTAAGATACAGTTTAGTAACTACAGCTTTATGTTTTCTATTCTTAATTACTAACATAGACACACATACACACACATGTGTGTGTATATGCATATTCAAAACTTTGCCTTCTCACTACAGAAACTGTAGAAGTGATACACATTTTTCTCAATTTCTGTTCGATAGACTCAGATACTATAAACAACAAGTGCACATAATAAAAATTTGGAAGAATGAAAGAACATTTAATGTATATAAGTAGGTGTCTTAAATCAATTAAATTGTCCCTTTTCATTTTGTCATGTAATTGTTTAAAATCTAAAGCCAAAGTATGATTGTTCAGAAGAGCAATATATATTAAATATATATATATACACACACACACACAAACTTTGTAAACACTAAACCTTAACCATAAATTCTAAATTCCCCTAACCTCCAAACCATAAACTACAGGTTTATATATATATATATATATATGGCTCTTCTGAACAATCATATCTTTGGCTTTAGATTTTAAACAATTACATGACAAAATGAAAAGGGACAATCTAAAATTGTTTTAAGACTCCTACATATATACATTAAATGTTCTTTCATTCTTCCAAATTTTTATTATATGCACTTGTTGTTCATAGCATCTGAGTGTGTATATATATAGACATGCAAAGATCTATGGTCGAAATCATAAATAAGAATAGCAAAAGATATAAATACCATAGCTTTCAGAAACACAGGAAAATTTCCTTAATTACCGGATATTGCTTTTACCTAATGGATGAAACTGTTTTACAAAAAAAACATTACATAATATTTTCAGAAAAGCCTGTGAATATTAGATCTAACATTTGCCTGTAGCTTGATGTTAGATCTTGCAACAACCACTTCAGGATGTGTTACAGATCAAATGTTCCAAGTTTTCACTTGTATAATCTGTTCAAATAGCAGAGTAATAATAGACTGGAAAAGGAATTATTTATTACCACTTGTTTTCATTCAAATCTATAAACTTCTGTTATTTATTTTTATTGAATGAACATAATAATGTTTTTATAAAATAAGTGTTACTTTGCACTTACCTTATATCATCACAAATTTGCATCTACATCTCTCCATTTACCATATTCGTTGCATCTGTACCTTCAATAATAAAAGCTTCATGATACACTCATTGTTGTTTGTTGTTCATCAAAATATCTGTATAAATAAAATTTTCTATCAAAATATAGTAAAAGCTGAGAACAAGTTCTCATAACTTGACCCTACCCAACCTGAAATTCATTTAACAGCAAGTGGGTTTGGGTCATAAATTTAAAGTTCTTATTTTGGCCATGATAATTCTAGTTTATAATTCCCTTCTATTTTTGGCAGATTCAATAACTTCTTTTATGAGATCAGTTTTATTACTTCACAAAAAATAGCATGTAATATACAGTTTCTATCATTAGAGGTATAGGTGCAACTAATATGGTAAAAAGAGGAATATAGATGAAAAAACGCAATATATAGGATGAATGAAAATAACACAAATCCTCTAAAAGGTTATTAAAGTCATTCAAAAAATTAAATAACAGAAATTTGCATATTTTTACATTGTGGGTATGAATGCAACATTTATGATAAATAAAGGTGTATAAGTACAATAGAAAAAAATTGATGATATAGATATAAATATACCATAACATAATCTACCTCCAAAAAAAGAAAGGCTCTGAAATTCCTAAAATCAAATGCTTAACATACACACCACAGTTGCACCTCCAGCATAGCATAAAGTGAGGTGAAACCTAAATGGCTAGACTCTCACTGATACACAATTTTTAAACACTAAACATTAATCATAAATTCTAAATTCTCCTAACCTCCAAACCATAAACCCCTTCAGTTACATTTATCTTTTTTTCTTTTTGCTAAATAATTTTTTTAAAAGAAATAGCATGCTACCTATGAAATTAGGTTGCAAGTAGATTCCACTGTAGTGGAATCCATGTATTGCTTGGATTGGACGAGGCTCTGTTTGAAGGGACAGAGCGAATATTCATAGAAATTTTTGTTGTCAGATTAACATTTAGTGTAGGTGCAAACTTCTCACAAAGTTATAGGTGAGCTACCAGAAAGCAACCATACTAAGAGGATTATTCCTAAAATAATTAGTAGTAGCATGATTTTTGAAATTGTCCTTCCTATTTCGAATAGTTAATTTCACAAACAAGTCTTATATAAAAATTATAAAAAATAAGATGTTAGAACATTACTTGCACAAATGACCTGACGCACAACTAGAAGAGCTTGTATTTACTTGTTCTAATAATATATAAATTATAATATTTATTAAAATATTAACTTTTTATTCAGTAATTAAAATAATTAAGAGGACCTTGAGTAGCAATAAAATACATATTAAATAGAGTCAACATATCTTATAAAAGATAAATAGATGGGATTTTATGTTCAGACTTTTGTTCATGGCAATTTTCATTTGAATAATGAAGTTACAATCTCAATTTTGAGAAGAAAACAAGAAGCCTGAAGAAGTGGGGCATTTATTCAATTTTTATTTGGATAGTGAAGGCCATCCTCAAATCTAGGATTTACTGACTCTGATTTGAACACTATACCCCATAACCTTTAATTGGTATTGCAAAGAATAAAGATATAGCCCATAAACATATACCACAAGAACAAAAGCTATATGAAATTTTTTTATAAGAAACAAGTGGAGCATTTAGAAGCAAGGGACAGCCCATGATTACAATACAAGATTCGACTGTGTCAAACTAGCTCTATATATGTATGTATTTGTGTGTGTATGTATATGTATATTTAAAAATTACAACTCATGGTCAAATTTTAATTTTATGGAAACAGAAGAAGCTTCAATTATTTATTTCCACTTGACAGGCTTCAAATGATAGTATATTGACAAACC
Source organism: Pachysandra terminalis (assembly GCA_031762675.1). Taxonomy (NCBI): domain Eukaryota; kingdom Viridiplantae; phylum Streptophyta; class Magnoliopsida; order Buxales; family Buxaceae; genus Pachysandra; species Pachysandra terminalis. Next base: position 1,320,718 of record JAUPMG010000013.1, read on the forward strand.
TTCAAGGTAATAGAGCAATAGCACATGAGAAAAGGGAAGCCAATACTCACCTAGTACACGTTACGTATTTATATGGCCTTCAATTTCTCTAAAGCAGCCTATGATTATTGAGAAGGCCACAATCAAGAGATAAAAAACTGTCAATAGGAAAAAAAAAAAATTCAGAAACAAGTGTAGTAAAACAAAGAGATATCTTTAGTTTTTGTAAGTTAGGGATATTTCTTTAATTACCAATCATTGCTCTTGCCTAATGGATCTTGCAGTTGGGATCTTCGAACCCTTTCTGTTGCATCCACAGGATAATCGTAAGCTGCAGCTATTACAAATCAGTATGGTCAAAAGTGTATTAGGACTTTCACAAACATCCAAGAATGTGCATTGTATCACATGTTATAAGGCTAAGCCTTACCATGAAAAGAAAAACAGAGTCGAGAACAATAAAATTTGGTGTTTTATGACTTTCTTAGTGACCAAAAAAAAAAAAAAAAAAACTAAAAGACTGAAAGGAACCTGGTGATATTAGATTGTTCAAGCTATAGCCACATCATCGAATAATCCGGGTACGTAACATGAACCAATGAAGAATTATTTATTTCCACTCGTTTTAGATGCCAAAAATCTTGAATACCTTTCCTTCAAGTTATCATTACCAAGTTATAGCAAGAACAAAATAAGAATAAGCAGTATACAGTAGAAATGAGTCGCCGTTCTATGCAACCAGCACCTATGCTTATACTTATTCTCCCTTCAGATTTTGAAAGGTCATCATTGAACACCTTTTCCCTCACCTACGAACAAAAGCCAACACTACCACCATCACTCTTAGACTTCAAAAGTATTCAACCTCCATAGTCCATACCAAGGTCTGATTTTGATAGCTGGAGTTGAGCTAGGGGTGGCAACGGGCCGGGTGACCCATCCGGACCTATGATTGGGCGGGCTTGGGCAAGGTTAAGTGACCCATAGGGCCGGTCGGGTTGACATTTAAGGCCTGGTTAATTTTTTGGACCGGGCTCGGGTTTGTGTTAGGTTGGCCCGGCCCTGCTCGACCTATGCATTACATGTGATTCCTATTTTTTATATTGTATACATATAAACATTATATTAGATTATCAATACAAATGTCTTACTTTCATTACATGATCATACTATTTTATAGATTTAATATACTATAAATCTCAAAACTTTTAGTTTTCTTGTAGGTATTTATTGAATATCCTTGTAATTTATAGTTTTTTAATTTTAAAAAGTAACTCATTTGAATTTGTAGGGCCGAGCTAACCGGGCTCGGGCTTACACCTTTGAGCCTGAAGGTCGAGCCGGAACGGGCTCGGGCCAACATACATAATGTTATATTGGGGTGTATGCCCGATCCGAGCCCGCCTAAGCCCGGCCAGTTGCCACTATTAAATAGAGCATAACAAGATTGGTCAATGTCCATGCCCAGCTTGATCAAATGGACAGTAGGAAGTGCCACTTATAGCACAAAATCACCAAACATAAATATTTGAAAGTGCCCATAATAGGTCTATGAAAAGCAAAGCTATATGAAAGATTATACAAAAAATCCAGGAAATCATCTTAATGTCAGATCTAACATTACGGATTAGTATGAAATACTTAATTGTTTTAGGACTTTCACACACATCCAAGCATTTGCATTGTATCACATGTTATATAAGGCTAGGCATTACTATTGAAAAGAAAAAAAGAAGCCATTCTAATAAATTCAACTCCTCAGTATATTGAGGAGTCAAGAACAAACAATTGAGGAGTTCTTCAAGCGCTCTTAAGTTTTCTACAACTGAAATCATATGATAAGCTCTAATTGTATTCACATTTATCATAAAAGATTAAGAACAGAAGATTATGAAAGATTAAGAAGAACAAATATTAGAAAAGAAGAAAAATAACTCAATTGAGAAAACCTAATTCCCAATTCAAGACCTAAAAACGGAATTAACGAACCTCAAATGGAAACAGAAAACGGAATTCTGACACGCAGATAAGCAATTAAATGAAAATCAAAACAGAAACTGTATTGGGGCCTACCGATGCATCTACATTGATCGCAGAAAGGACTCAGCGAGCGATTTCACGCTCTCTTCAATGGTGTAAAGAGGAACGAAGACGCCATTATTCTCAATTACAAGCAAATTGAACCAAATAGGCATTCCTTCGACATTGTAATCTTCTATCTCTTTGCATTCTTGAATTCTTCCCTCAGAGAGAGAGAGAGAGAGAGAGAGAGAGAGAGAGATCTGTTCGTATATGTGTTTTGGTCGAAGGCTCAGTGGAAGACTGAAGTATGTTGCAGAGCTCCTATGGTCGTTATATTTCCCGCCTATTTCCGAGGAGTTAAAAAAGTGGTAATGTTACCTAAATGCCCCTTATGATGTCAGCAATTACAACGACATGGTGGAGAGTCCATATAGAAAACGGATCGGGGCACCCGATTATCAATTTTCATTAATTTCCCGCCGCTCCTTCCTCAATCTTTTTCCCTCTTTCCGGCCACGTCCAGAGCTCTGCAACCTCCACCGTCGCCGCCGCAGGCATCGGAGCAGACAACGACTCCATGACCGAATCCAATCTGTTCCCAATCTCTTCGTTCCTCTCTCCACTTCTCCCCCTTTCAGGTCCCTCTGCAAAACCCTTAGGTCCACTTCTCTTCACTCCTTCTCCCGAAACCCTAACCCTAATCTTTTCTTCTCCCTCTCTAATCCCTCCCTTCCCTCCTATTCCTCGTCTTCCTCTCCGTAGATTCATCGAAATTTCCGCTGGCGACGACACCTACATCCCCCCTTCTCTCCGCTCCTCAATCGCCGGAGATCTTAGTTCTCAATCTGACGACACAACCCCTCCCATAGTTTCAAACAATCTTCAAGTGCTTCGATGCCCTAACGACGACGTTCTGATCTTCTTCCCAATCGGGGAGAATTGGGAACGGGTTGGGTTCGTCGTGTTGTCAGTGAAAGATTCAGCTTGGAGGGTTAGGGTTAACAAAAATGGAGATGTGATTACTACTGCGAATAATGGGTTCGCTCATCGGATTCATAAACTGTTTGTTAGTCCTGTTGCTGATTCAGGTTGGGATTCTTCTTCTTCTTTGAAAGGTAATTCTGTTATTATTGGATTTTTGTTAGCTTGCACTCTGTACTCTATTCATTGGTTTTCTGTTGAGATTAGGGAAGTTAGTTCGATTTTGAAAGAACCCAGTTTAGTTTATTTGGGTACAAAGATTTTTAAAACTTCTTCTGTTGTTCATGCTTGTTGGAATCCACATTTATCTGAAGAAAGTGTGGTTTTGCTAGAAAGTGGTGAATTGTTCTTGTTTGATTTGGGTCCTTGTTCAAGAACCCGAAGTTTACGAGGAAAATTGAAAGGAACTAGAATTAGAATTCCTTGGAATGATGTGGATAGTTCAGAGGAGGGTAGTAGATGGTTGAGCTGCGAATTCAGTTGGCATCCTCGAATCTTGATCGTTGCTTCTGCAACTTCTGTTTTCTTAGTTGATTGGAGGTTTGGGGAAAGCAATGTGAGTGTTTTAGCAAAAATTGAGATGCTTTACATGAACAATTCGATCGAGAAGGAACGGTTTATTGCATTTTCGAAGGCGGGCGTTGATGGTTATTGTTTTGCTGTGGCTACTGATTATTGGTTGCTTGTTTTTGATATTCGTAATCCGTTGATGCCTGTGTTGCAGTGGGTTCACGGCCTTGATAATCCGTGTTACATGAATGTATTTAGATTGTCGGAACTAAGATCTGATTCGAAGGAGGATGAATATAAATGGGCTTCTGAATCTGGTTTTGGAATTTTGTTGGGTTCATTCTGGAATTGTGAGTTCAGTCTCTTCTGCTATGGACCTTCTTTACCGGCTCCTAGTTCTTCCATCGCTTCTAAAGTTGCAAAATACTGCAACACCCTCTATCCATGGGAGCTCCCTTCAGAGCTCCCACTGTCAGGACGAGAGTGCCATTGTGGAGATTGCCTTGTAAAAGAGGACTTTTTGAAGGAGGCACTTCCTGTATGGATTGACTGGCAACAAAAGAAAGAAATAGTTCTGGGATTTGGAATCCTTGACAAAGATCTCTCAGGCTCACAGATAGAAGAATCAGGCAAGTCCGGTGGGTTCACATTGATTAGGTTGATGACATCAGGGAAGGTTGAATCACAAAAGTATCATGCCTCATGGGATTATATAAAAAAATCAGAAGAATCTGGCGAAGAAGCATTGATTCAGTTTAAGGATTCTCTTCTCTACCATTTGGTTGATCAGAAGTATAAATTTCCTAGGAGATTTAAGTACCTGAAGCTTGAATTTCTTTATGGGTATTTGAATGGTAATCTTGCCAAAATCATGTGTTCAAAAATGCAAAACACTCAGACAGATCCTTGGGAAAAGAAAACAATCAGTGAAGTTCTACGTGAGAAATTGAAGGCTTGC
>JAUPMG010000013.1:1334453-1344982 GCA_031762675.1 Pachysandra terminalis
GGTTGGGGATAATTTCATCCTCCAACCGATGCACTATAAAAGTGTGTTTTGGGTTGTTCCTTCAAATTAGATTAGACTGGTTCTATTATTGGTCAAATCGGTTTAAAAATAAAATTTATTATTATATTATGTTAAATTGAACCCAAATCAAACTAAATTGAAAATTTTATTTTGGTTCGGTTTGGGTTTAGGATTTCTTATATATTTTTTGTTCGATTTATGGGTTAAGACATTCGGTTTTTAATTCGATTCGGTTCAATTTTGGGTTGATGTGATTATACCTCGATTTGGTCTTGGATTGAGGTCAACCCAGACCAAGCCGAATCGAGTTGCACCCCTAATATGCATGCGCACACGCACAAAATAGAAAATATTGCTATTATCCCATTTTGTGTACCAAAGACGATCTCTTTCGATTGTTTGGGATGGCAACACAACAACAATATATGCACGCGCACACACAAAAATGTATATTAAAAAATAAAGAAATTATTGAAATTATCCTGTTTTGTGTAACGAAGACGATCTCTTTCTAGTATGTCTGTGATGACAATACAACAACAGTATACGCACGCGCGCGCACACACACCAAAAAGAATGAGGAAATGATTTCTTAAAACAGGAAAGTAGCTTTTCATCATACTCAATATGGGGGATTGGCTTCCCTTTATTGTTTGATGAACTAAAAGTTAAGGTCAAAGTGCTTTACCAGAAGACATGTTCCAATCACATAGCAAGCATAAAAGGTATTTGCTTGCTAAAGAAAGGATATAATGGCTCTCCTCCGCAGTATACAAAAAATAATAAGTTTGAGTAATAAGCTGTTGACTCTTTTCAAAACAAAGTGCTATTATATATTGAATAATAAGTGGCTTTTGTGCTCAAATTTCCTTTTGTATAATAATTTTAATTTCTTGTGTGATCAACTGAATTTTTTTGTTCTTGACTGGTTATCATGCTTCTGTCCATCCATGTTTTGGATCATGACACCTTCGTAAAAAATATAAGTATATCATTGCACACACACATACATACATACACACATGCTTTTGACCATCCATGTTTGTTAGTAATAAGGCATGTGAAGGAGTTATAAATTGTAATAGTGTATATAGGGAGCAGGGTTTTAAGTCTTGGGATCTTGCATCGGACCGGCTCTAGCCGATCCCGATCCGGATAGGCGATACCGTCAATCCAAAAGTTGGATCATCCTTAAATTTTTTATTTTTTGGATTGGCCGGACCGGCGATACCAGTCGCCGGACTGTCTGTACCGGTCGGGACCAGTTCAGGCTGATACCTACTGGATCGTTGATTTTATAAATTTAAAAAAAAAAAAAAAAAACTTTAGATGTGTGGATTAGTCCGATCTAGTCATTGGACCGGTCTGATCTAAAGCCACTTGATACAATAGTTGTATTGTGGCTTAAGATCAGACTGGCCGATCCCGATACCGACTGGATCAGTCCGATCCTTGAAACCATGAGTAGGAGAATGCAATCAATGAGTGTAGTAGTAATCGTTTCTATTGTTTTGTTAAGCAGTTTACTGAATTTTATTTCTTTTCTTTTCTGGTGTAACAAGCAGAGCGTAAAATAAAGTCATTTTTTTTGTTCTGATAAGCCAGAGTTTCAATAACAGAATAGTAGGGTCTGAATTAAATGTAGAGTTGTCCAACGGGCCTTATCGTGCAGGCTGGGTATGCGGGCCAGCACAGTAGTGCCGTTCCTAATCTCGGCCCTGATCCAGCCTGGTAGTGTTATTATCATGCTGAGCCGGGCTGGGCCCAGCTGGTTAATGACCGGCTGTGCCTCTGCCTAGGGATGCAGATGGGCTGGGCTGCCTGCGGGCTGGTCTGACTAGCCCAATCCTGCCAAAACTAAGTTGTTTTTGGTTGAAAAATAAAGGTCAAAACTAGCTTTTTTTGCTCAATAATAACTAGTTTTGGCTGGATTTTTAATTAAAATTACATTTTGACCAAATTGTAGATATTATTGTTCACTTATAAATTTTTTTTGGGGTCACATATAAGGTTTTTGGGTAATCAGCCGGACATGGCTAGCTTGGCAGACCCGTTGCTGGGCCTAGGGCCTTAATGGGCCCTGTGCCATACTGGTCCAACCCATTTACAATTTTACATCCTTATCTGTGCCCAATTGTGTGTCGTGGGCTATGAACCTAGGGTACATAGCATGACACTATAAACTTATCGTGTTGTGTATAGGCACGATTCAAATCGTGCGACTTAAGTAAAAGTTGTTGGATATTTTCAAAATAGATTAAATTTTAGTTTTGTTTTTGTGTTTAAAGTATTTTGTGAAGTCTTTTGTCCCATCTGGTTGGATCAGGTGGATTGATTATTTGGTTTGATGGTTCAGATTATCTTTGGTTCGGGTTGAACTTTTGATCAGACACACCTTATGGATTCAAAGGTTGCATCCGATTAGAAAGGTGTCAACCAAAGAGGTGCCTTTACATTGATTAAATTATGGCCATAGAATTTTGATTGTACCTGTTGGATGATGAGTGAAAGGGTTCTTGTCCTTTCATATTAGAATCTAAACCGTTGGATCTAGATGATGCTTATTAGTGAGAAGGCAAATGCCTATTGTGGAAAGGCATAGATTGTCGATCCAGGTAATTCAAGCATTCAAAATTCGACCAAAATCATATAATTGTGTGAGAGAGATTTTTAAAGACTTTCAATAGTGATTGGTATCATCAGTCTTATACACAATGTTCTGTTGTAATCGGATGGTGCACATCCAAGAATCGCAACGAATCTTGATCGAAGATTTCGTTGTATCTTGAAGGTATTTTCTTACTAACTCTTTAGTGCATTTACCATCAGATCGAAAGAGAAAAAACTTGTCTAAAAAATAATGAATCGATTGTGTCTTGAAGTTTGTTTATCAACGATATAGATTTATTTTAACTCTTTGTACGCCAGATCTACTCCTAGTTTTGTAGCAAAAGCCTAAGATTTTCGTTATTATCGCATATATTCTATATATGTGGAATGGATGACAGTTGGTGTGTAAGCACGTATTTAATGCTTAAAAAAAGGTAGTGAGACACCAAGGCATCTCACTCTCTTTTGTTTCTTCTCATTCCAAAAGTTTCTCAAGTCGGTGGATGAGATATAGAGAGAGAATGGTCCATGATCTCTTCTTAGTCGGTGGAGGAGAGAGAGAGAATGAGGAATTTAATGGAATAAGAAAGGAATCCCACAGACAAACAGACCCTAATGGACATTGTTTTGGAGGAAAGAGATATTGTTTTATTATTTTATTAGTGAAAATGAAGAACACAGGAATACAAGAACCAAATTGGTTTTAAGTCAAAGTAGTTAGATAGATTGTTGACATTAGAGTCATCTAAGGTTGGACCCAATCTCATCACATCTTAGACCCTACTACTTGTCTTAGTCTAGAATGTAAAGATAAGGACCACCATAGTCTCAGACCAACAGGTCATCCTTTTTTAATGTAAGTAATTATTTAATATCTTTTTGGCTTTTAAAAATAATTAATTTAAAGTTGAGAAGAAACCATGCGTTCACTCGTCAAACCTCGTCTTGATTATAGTTTCAAAGATTCGAAAAAATAAAAAATAAAAAATAAAAGAAGAAAAGGGTATGATCGGTGTCAGGTCACTTAAATGTTCTCTTAACAATAACCATAGTAGATTATCATTATTGTGGCCCACCAAAAAAAAAAAAAAGATTATCATTTTTGTGGGGTTTTTTTTTAATTTTTTTATTTTTAAATATTAATTTTATTGGATTCCTTAAGGTCATGTTTATTACCGTTTGTTCCGATTAAAGTGGGTTCCGATTTGGGGTTGATTGTGTCTTAAGATTTTTAGATTGATAGATCACCGGTTTAGCCGATGTTTTTATCAAAAAAATTACAGGAATATATTAAGATAAATGTTTGCTTCCCTTTAAGAGTGTTTATTCATACATAGGTTAGCTCAACTGATAAGCTTTCCAGCTCAAGTATTGGAGGTTCTAGGTTCGAAGTTATTTGATATAGGTCTTTTAAATTAAGGGTCATAAATTCAGAGTTTACCTTGTCCCCACTATGTAAGGTTGGGGGTTCTATGTCAAAAAAAAAAAAAAACAATAGCGAATAAACAAAAGACACATAAGACTACTATAAGAAAACCTCAAATATTTTTTATTTTTTTTAAAGAAAAGTTTAAGTAATATTAGTAATTGTGTCGATATTAGGCTTATGTGTCTTTTTGTTCTATTTGTTTTGGTGGGTTAGTAGGCAACTTAACCTAACCACTCCTTGATCATCGTCTTGAGTCTCAACCTAAGTCACACAATCCGTGTGAATGGGGAGGCATTCTGACACTCAGAACGTGAATTCGCATTTTGAATGCGAGAATGCCCCTAACCCATGGGTTTGAATTTTCAAATCCGCAAATTAGCGTAAAAACATAAAAAAAAATATAAAAATGTATGAATTTTATTCTAAAAAATTATTAAAAAGCATGAGTTTTCTTGTAAATTAAGATTTTTTTATAAAATTATAAAAGTATATCAACTATACTTTAAAAAAAAGATTAAATTAGATTAATTGAAGGTTAAATTAAAATATTTTATAAATTATGTATTTTCTCGTTTTGTGATTAAACATAAAAATTAAAATTAAAATGTCTTTATATATTAAATATAATTTGTATGTATATACATGCAGACTATTTGGACCACAAATTATTTTCAAGTTTGGCGCTTACTCCTTGTTTGACGTTTTGGTAACTTAGGTCCCAACGATCTCCTGTGCCCCCTGATGGTTTGCCACGTGGATAGTAAGAAAAACCATATAAACAAATTCCCATCGAATCTCGGAATAATCTGCCGACGCTTGCCGTCTGCCAAGTCTGCGGTTGATGATTGAAAAGAATGTCTACTGTTTTATCCGACGGTTGGCATTGACCATAGAACAACCAATTGGGAGCTTTGACGTGGCAACCAGGAGAATTTATCTGCTTATACAACGTAAAGAAAACATAAATCCGTGGTACGAATTGAACCGGTTGGAATTACCAAGAGTAAAAATTAAAATAAAGCCGGATGAAGAGAGTAATGAGCCGAAAGGGCAGCCACCGACCAATCAGCGCAGCTTCCTCTCCACTTAGTACTTATTATTAGTATTTGATTCCGTACGGTACGGGCCCACACGGAAATAGCCAATAGCAGGTAAAAAGTAGTGAACCGCGTGATTTTAGGAGCGAAAAGGAAATTAAGTGAAAGGGCATCCACCAATCATTCATGTCCCACAAAACTACGGATTTGCCACTACTTAAAGTATTAAGCGCCTGTTGGAAGCATAGTTTTAAATTTCGGAACGGCTGGTAAAACGAAACCGAAATATCCGAAATTGCGGATATATCGGCGAAATTTCGTTGAATTTTTTTATTTTAAATAATTGACTGCAATTGGCTGAAATTTCGTTTATTTCGCTGAAATATATTCATTTATTTTTTTATTTACAATATTTTAATATAGGCATAATTTAATCAATTTTCTTCTTCTTTTTTTCTTTTTTTAATAAGTACCAAGTAATAAATTCTAAAATATAAATAATAAACTTAATAAAAAAATGATATTTTTTTTAAAATATAATAATATTTTGAATAATAATGTGAAATCATACAAAAGTTTACAACTAATAATTACAATATTTATATTACAACGTCCAAAAAGTATATAAGTATCCAAAATATATTAGATTTAAATTCAAACTAGAGGGTTTAACGATCTGTAAAAGAAACTGATCATTTGACCATAATACCTCTCAATCAATGATAATTGTAATAAATATGAACAATTTTTTAATTATTTATTTTTTGATTTTATTTTTTATTTTTATCCTATAATTATATGAGATCAAGGGGTTTTCACAATTTTCATTGATACTAAGCTTCTTTCTTCTTCCATATAAGCATCTATTTTGTTTTTAAGATTATTAAATATGGTATCCAAGAGTATTTTTGTCCATAAAATACACTTTCAAATTATGGGGGAGGTGTTTGTGACGGCCAAAGTTCAAGAGGTACTTGTTGCTATTATGCCAAACTCAAGGGGATGTGAAAGTAATTTATTATTTTTTAAACTTTTAAATAGAGTTTTGAATTATTTCGGCTGAAATAAAATCAATTTCAGCTGAAATGTTTTGGCCAAAGTGAATTTATTTCGACGAAATTTTTCCAAAATAAGTCATTTTTCGGACAAAATATTTCATTTTGAAATATATGCATTTCGCATTTCGATAGTGTAAACCAAAACCGAAATTTCGCAAAATTTTGGCGAAATTAAAAACTATGGTTGGAAGTAGCTTCAACAAATAGAAGCGCTTTTGAGTCAAAGTCATTGGTTGAAGATTATATATCATGGGAAAAGTTATAAAATGATGTTCCATGAGAAGCAAGGTGAAGGGCTTTTGAATATAACTAACTGCCTTCCACAGATGTAGTTTTTAAAAGCAACTCCACACATGAAGAAGTGCTTCCATCCAAAGCAACTTTCAGAAGTATCAAAATCCTTTTTAATTCTAGGATAGAACCTATGTTCTACCTAAAAGAAACTTTGAAAGGACACTACATCGTCTGGAGTGTGGAAACTCCAACATCAACTGCAACGCATATCCACACAAACATCTACTAATTTGCATAAATGCACAACAAAATATTTGACTTTAAAAGTGTTGGATGCGTTGATACGCATAGCTACATATGTTGATGGATATAATAAATCGCAGTTAGTGTTGCAACTTCCGTGCTCGAGACGATATGAGGCCATTGTAAAAGATATATTATCATTAATTTTCTTTTCTTTTTTTCAATTTTATATCACACATGCCTATGATGAGGTGTGTGATGAGAGACAGCTCGAGGGGCAAAATTATATTTTTGCCCTCACCTAACATGCTTTATGAGATAAAAATACAATTTTACCCCTCAGTGCTGTCTCTCATCACACGGCCATCACAGGCTTGTTCATCACAGAGGATCCGCGTCCGGGCTTTATGAACTGAGCAATTAGCTTGTAGCCCCAAAGGTCCAAACACGGCATTAAAGTGGCTAATAGTGGCACTAATATAATTTTATCAAAATTCAAGGCTACTTGTTATGTTAAGTGAGAGATGAGAACCATTGCCTTTCCTCTGTCTTCTTCCACTTAACAGTCTCTCTCTCTCTCTCTCTCTCTCTCTCGTGACTCCAATCCTTTTCCTTGCTCTCTCATCTGCTCAATTTGCTCCTCGCTCTCTCTCTCTCTCTCTGCATTTTAGCAGTTTTCTTTTGCTTATTGAGAGGAGAAAAATCGGGTTTTTCCTAAAAATCCGCCATGGCGGATGCAGCAAAGCATCTCTCTACACCCGCCAATCTGATCTCGGACATGAAGAACTTGTTCTCAGTTATCGGAAGAAGAAGAACCATGGCTTTCGTATATGGGTTTATGTTTGCTTTCGTAGTCTTTACTGCTTTCCTCATTTTCAATCCTTCTGGAAACTCTTCTTATCCTTGGTTCAACAATATCTTTAGCAGTAGTACTGATACTTCCTCTTACAGATCTCACTTCTCTTCAATCTTCTCTTATTTCTTCCCCAATTCATCTCAATCTGTTTATACTCATCCTCCATTTTCTTCACAAACTAGCCTCAATATTTCCAGATCCCGTAACACAACATTTCAATTTCCCAAAAGAAAAGATGAGAAAAACCATTCGGAGATTACAGTTTCATTTACCCCAGATCGAAATTCAACATCTTCTGATAAAATTAAAGGTTTCAAAGCAAATCAAACCGTGATTTCTGGTACCCCACCTCAATTGACGAAGAGGAAGATGAATGGGACTAATGGGGTTTCGTCTGTTAAGCAGAAGAAAGAGAATTTTTTTCTGGGTTCTTTGATGAACTGTAATATCTTTGATGGAAGATGGGTTAAGGATGATTCTTATCCGCTCTATCCACCTGGTTCTTGTCCTCACATCGACGAGCCTTTTAATTGTTTTCTCAACGGTAGACCTGATGGGGATTTTCAGAAGGTCAGATGGCAACCAAAGGGTTGCAATATCCCAAGGTATGTCTTGAATCTAGATAGAAAAATCTTACTGTTCTTTTCAATTTTCGATTTTTGTTTCTGGGTTTTGTTTATTTAGGAGTGAGATTGGTTTTGATCAATCTGAGTTTCTGGGGTTTGCTTTAATGGGTTTTGTTAATTTGGGTTTTTTTTTTCATTTAAGAGTGAGATTAGTTTTGATCAATGAATTTCTGGGGTTTGCTTTAATGGTTTTGTTCATCTGTTTTTTTGTTTTTGTTTTCATTTAAGAGTCTGAGATTGGTTTTGATCAATCTGAGCTTCTGGGGTTTGCTTAATGGGTTTTGTTCATCTGAGTTTTTTTTTTTTCATTTAAGAGTGAGATTGGTTTTGATCAATCTGAGCTTTTGGGGTTTGCTTTAATGGGTTTTGTTCATCTGTTTTTTATATTTTTTTATTTAAATAGTTTGAGATTGGTTTTGATTAATATGAGTTTCTGGGTTGTTCTGCTTTAATGGGATTGATGCAGGTTGAATGGGAAAGATATGTTAGAATTAATTAGAGGAAAGCGTCTGGTTTTCGTCGGGGATTCACTTAATAGGAACATGTGGGAATCTCTGGTTTGCATTCTTAAGAACTCGGTGAAAGATAAAAGCAAGGTGTTTGAAGCTTCTGGTAGCCATGAATTTCGGACAGAAGGTTCTTACTCTTTTGTATTTAAAGTAGGTTTGCTTGCCTTACTTAATTCCCAATTCTATTTCTTGATTTGATCTTGTGATTCTTCTTCTTATCCCGTTCTGTGTTTGATGGATTGATATAGGATTATAACTGCTCTGTAGAGTACTTTCGATCTCCATTCCTGGTTCAAGAATGGGAAATGCCAGACACGAATGGATCTAAGAAGGAGACGCTTCGGCTCGATATAATTGAGAGAAAATCTGATAAATACAAAACTGCAGATATAATCATCTTTAACACTGGACATTGGTGGACTCATGAGAAGACTGCAAAAGGGTATCCTTCTTCAATTTGATTCTCTGCCATTTCATTAATTTCATGTTTTTCTATAGAAACTTGAACTGAACTGAATTTTTCTGTGGAAGTGTTATTTCATTTCATGGAATTCTATAGAAACTTGAACTAAATTTCTTTGTGGAGGAAACTAACGAAGAGAATTAAACCAAATAAAAATCTTGCAGGAAGGATTATTACCAAGAGGGTAGCCATGTTTATGGAGAATTGAATGTAGTCGAGGCATTTCGAAAAGCTTTAACGACGTGGGCTAGATGGGTTGATGCCAATGTAGATCCTAAGAAGACCTCAGTGTTCTTCAGGGGCTATTCTGCCTCCCATTTCAGGTAATAATTTGAACATAGAAACCTAGTAAGTTGTAAATTCTGTAAACCCAGATCATATTTTTTTCCATAAAATCTTTAGTTCATCACCATTAAAACTAGGGCTGTCAACAGATCGGATTCGGACTGGATCAGGGTATTTTCAAATTTGATTTGATTAAAAGTCGGATCAAATCGGATCATACTTTTTTATCAGATCGTCGGATCATAAATCCCTTACCAAATCCAATTACTTTTGATCAGATCAGATTTGAATAATTATTGGATTTTTTGGTAAACCTAGTCTAAAGTCGGATTGAATCGGATCATATCTTATTGAATTATCGGATTGGAAATCCCTTGCTAAATCCACTTTTTTCGGATCGTATTTGGATTGAACTCGGATCATGATTCGATCCATTGACAGCCATGATTAGAACTCTGAAACAAGAAAGAACTAAAAACGGATTTCCTCTTATGTTTTGGTATGTTTCTTTAATTTTCTTTTCAGTGGTGGCCGGTGGAATTCTGGAGGGCAATGCGACAGTGAGACTGAGCCGATCAAGAACGAGACTTATCTGTCGATGTATCCGCCGAAAATGAGAGTTTTGGAGAGAGTGATGAAAGGGATGAAGAACACAAAGGTTTACTATTTGAATATTACAAGGATGACTGATTACCGGAAGGACGCTCATCCGTCGGTCTACCGGAAGCAGAATTTAAGCAAGGAGGAGCGGAAGTCGCCGTTGAGGTTCCAGGACTGCAGCCATTGGTGCCTTCCTGGGGTACCCGACACGTGGAACGAGCTTCTCTATGCTCAGCTCATAATAGATCAAAACAAGAGGAAGAACCAGCAACAACAACAGCAGCAGAAGAGACCATAGGTAAAAAAAAAAAAAGAGATATTAATATGCCACGTTTAATTAATTATTTATTAAATTAGTCTAAACTGTATTATAAGCTATTTATTTCTTTTGGGAATGGCAAATAGCCTGGAGAAGATCCAAGATAGTGTTTTTCTTTTCTCTATTTTTCTTTGTTTAATGAGTGAGAGAGAGAGAGAGAGAGAGAGAGATTAGTTGTACTAAATCATTTTGTTTATTTGGGTGAAAGAAGGGATTGAGAAGGGATGTTTGTGATATAT
>JAUPMG010000013.1:1395307-1412144 GCA_031762675.1 Pachysandra terminalis
TTAAAACCCCCCCCCCCCCCCCCCAAAAAAAAAAAGACTTATGGATGCTTTTTAGTTTAAAAAAGCTGACTTGATGCATGACTTTTTCTAAGTCATGCACCTTTTAACTCTAAGAAAGCCTCGTTAAAAAAAAAAAAAAAAAGGAAAAAGAAAAGCATTAAATATGTATTTTAAATAATATAATTAGGAACCAGATCCTCTCGGGTTATTACCACCTGTTACTTGATTTGAAACCAATCAAAATATGACACGTGAGATAAAATATCACATCATTATTAATGATATAAGATTTTATCCTCGATCTTTTCACTTAAATATTTTAAATATATTTTAATTGAATACTTTATTCTGCATGTCGTACTATAATTGCTTTCAAATCAACTATCAAGTCATTATAACCTTAAAGGATCCGGATCATTTCCGGAATTTAAATGCTCTTTTAATAAAAAGTTGATTGAATAAAGTTTTCACCAAAAAAAAAAGATTGAAGAAAGTCAGATGTGTGAATTTAAATGCTCTTTTAATAAAAAGTTGATTGAAAAAAGCTTTCACCCAACAAAAAAAAAAAAGGAAAACGATTGCAAAAGTCAAATGTGTGTACATAAAACCTGAAGGATTGCATTTTGGTGCAGACGATACTGATCCCAGAATTTAATTGCTCTGCTAATAGAAAGTTGATTTAAGAAAGTTTTCACCAAACCAAAAAAGAAAAAGTAAAAGATTAAAGAAAGTTAGATGTGTGCAGACGATATCATCTGCTGATCTGTTTGTTTCGGGGATCAGTATCGTCTGCACCAAAATGCAGATCCTCCAGGTTTGATGTAGACACACATTTGACTTTTTCATTTTTTTTTTTTTTTTTGTTGGGTGAAAAATTTTTTCAATCAACTTTTCATAAAAAGAGCATTTAAATTCACACATCTGACTTTCTTCAATCTTTTTCTTTTTTTTTTTTGGTGAAAACTTTGTTCAATCAACTTTCTATTAAAAGAGCATTTAAATTGCGGAAATGATCCGGATCCTTTAAGGGTATAATGACCTGATAGTTGATTTGAAAGCAATTAGAGTACGACACGTAGAATAAAGTATTCAATTAAAATAAATTTAAAATATTCAAGTGAAAAAATCGAGGATAAAATCTTTTATCATTAATACTCACGTGTCATATTTTGATTGGTTTGAAATCACGTAAGATGTGGTAATAACCTGAGAGGATCCGATTCCTAATTATATTATTTAAAATACCTATTTAATGCTTTTCTTTTTCTTTTCTATTCTTTTTAACGAGGCTTTCTTAGAGTTAAAAGGTGCAGGACTTAGAAAAAGTCATGCATCAAGTCAGATTTTTAAAATTAAAAAGCATCCATAAGTCTTCTTTTTTTGGTAAAAAAGCATGCATACGTTTGAGTCATCT
Source organism: Pachysandra terminalis (assembly GCA_031762675.1). Lineage (NCBI taxonomy): Eukaryota > Viridiplantae > Streptophyta > Magnoliopsida > Buxales > Buxaceae > Pachysandra > Pachysandra terminalis. The sequence goes on from JAUPMG010000013.1 coordinate 1,396,722, forward strand.
GAATAAGAATCACAGTTCTAAGAACACAGTATGGTTCGGTTTGGGTTGTGTTTCTAAATATTTGGTTCGGTTTTGGTTTTGAAATTATAAAACCAAATTAGATTGGTTTGGTTTTGGGTTCAAGCCTCAGCTAAACCGAACCGAAACCCAACCTCTAGCATCTATAGTCTAAACCGAACCGATTTAAACAGAACTATAGTCTATATATATATATATATATGATCTATAAGACATGATATTTTCTATATATAATGTAATTCTAAAAAACATTGAATGAACCTGATTCAAAACTGCAATTTGGATTGGGTTGGTTTGGGTTTAGGATTTTCCATTTCAATTCGGTTTGGTTTTCGAGTTGGGAAGTTCAGTTACCAATTCGGTTCAGTTTGGTTTGGTTTCGGGTTAACCTTCACCAATGTAGGTTTGGTCCTGGGTTGATGTCAACCCAAACCAAAACGAGCCGAGTTGCACCCCTAATAAAGATATAACTTCTACATAATTATACCTGAAGTAGGAGTGATCCAACAACATGATTGGCCCCAAGTCTATGTGCACCAAAACATATTCAACACATAAAGATATAACTTCTACATAATTATACCTGAAGCGATAGTGATCCAACAACATGACCAGGTACTAATTCCCAAAAACGAGCTTGAGAAACTTCAGAAATATCATCAAGTGCAGCAATCTAACATAGCAATATCTCATTTTAGATTATGATTATGGTGAAACGCCAAAAAAATAAATAAATAATTAAATAAGAAAATAGTGTTACCTGTCTTGAGCACTTGCTCAAAGCTGAAGATGGTAGACTAGACGGTGCCATTTGGAGTAAGACACTGCCGGTTGCTTTAAATAGTGGCATAACGAGCATAAACACTGTAAATGAAACGAGTCCCAAACACAATACTTCTGCGTTCTTAACCCTGAAAGCAGGAAAAGGAAACATTTATTGGTACTAAAATTCAAAAAGAATATCATTAAATTAGCAAAAATGAGAGGTTACCCAAGGCTTAAAAACCAGGATGCCAGGATCAAACCTGCACTGAAAACAATTGATACACCAACTTAAAATTGTTCCATCCAACAAAAAAAAATAAGTGTGTGTGTGTGTACAGAGAGAACCAAGGAAAAGAACTTGAGAGATCACATTTTATACCTACGTATAGAATCTGCAAGAACATGCAGACAAACAGAGTGATGGTTCATATCTTCAGCATTCCTGTAGACTGCAAGCAAACACACAACATAAGCAATATAGGAAAGAGAGTAATTGTTAGGTTTAGTGCTCCTGATCAAAATTGCAGGCTCTATGTTAGCGAATAACATATAAAAACCACAAATGTTTTGAGTAGAATTGTTTCTTTCTGTATCATACAGTGTCCACATTTACTAAATTGATTTTCTACACTAATGCCTCCATGTTTTAAATTAAAACGGATAAACTAAGCATATGGAAGTAAATTCACAGTGATTTCTGAAGTAATGAGGTGTGACCAGAACCTTACCAAGATTAACACGAGCATAGTTTCTGAAGAACCAAACACCAAGAAGATTGACCAATAAATTTGTCACTGCTGAAACAATCAAATAGTGCCTAAACACAGAAATTCATAAGCAAATATGGGAGAAGATCCATATGAAAAGGCAGCAGCAAAAAGACCATAAAAAAATTCCTCATAACACTTCTTAATAAACTAACTTTACTGTGTGTAAAAATCTTAGCAGTAACTATAAAGTAAATCACCTTTTACTTTCCATCTTGACCTTGACCAGGAAGGCAGGTCAAAGTCACTTCAAGTACCTCAATCTAGTTAAAAATGGAAACTAACATGATAATAAGATCATGTTTACAAATGCATAACTACAATATAGCAGTATAGTGAATAGTAAAAACTTAATAACTTTAAATATATATATATATATATATATATATATATATACATATTGCTGATACATAGGTCATCTCATGGGAACCAAGTCCTCCTCGGTAATAATCCTGATAACTATGCCTTAAAGTAGTAAAAAGTATACTCGCCCTAGTCAACATGAATTACTTACTTGTGCTCAGATTCATCCTGTATGAATGCATGAAGTGCTTCCACAGCTAAGGAGAATGACATAAATAAGAGAGACAGCTGTCTACACAAAGCAGCGACAGCAAAATATTTATATGTTAGCTCTGACAATTAAACCCAAAAAAACATATAATAGCAGCAACAGTTAGTAGAATAAGGGAACAATAGTAACAGCCACTTTTTTTGGTAAGGAACAGTCATGGGTACTACATACATCAAAGGAACAAAACACAGTGAAACCTTTCAAAAGACAGCTAGTGAGTTATTTATTTTCAAGAAACAACACAATGAGGCAACATATGCATAGGATGAACATTACTGAGATGAGAATGTTGAAATGGATGTGTGGGAAGACTAGGAAAGATAAGGTGAGGAACGAACATATTCAAGGTTATTTGGGTGTGGCTCAATTAGGAGACAAGATAAAGGAAAGTTAGTTAAGATGGTTTGGGCATATAAAATGAAGACCTAGGGAAGCAGCTGTGAGAAAATGTGAGAAAGAAATCATTGACGGTTCTAAAAGGGGGAGAGGAAGACCCCAAAGAAGTTGGATGGAGTCAATAAAAAAGGATTTGCATATTCATTATTTGACTGAAGATATGGTTTTTGACAAATTGAGATTGAGGAACAGGATTCTTGTTGCTGACCCCAACTAGTTGGGATGAGGCATATGATGATGATGATGATGATGATGATAAGAAACAATACTTCTGAATCCTTATATGCATGCAAGCACACATGTATTTCACACCCTAGTGCTTCAAGAAGGTGATATTCATTTTTTTCCCAATTCAGAAGGCTACCCTTTCCAGTTTTTATCCAATTGTCCATTGTATATCTTCAAGATCCAATGCCCCTTCAAAAAATTCAAACTCTTGCATACTAAAGACTGTTGAAAGTAATATATGAGGCACCACCTATGCAAGTGTTTGTCTATAGAATACTGCAAGTACCACAAACATGTTTTTATCAATGCCCGTATATTATAGAGCCATCGACTCCTAGACCGCACCCATGTACATAGAAACATGATAAGATTATAATAACAAAAGCAAGGTAATTTTTGTCAAGTTAGCCTTTATCTTCAGACATATCATTTTTCTTCTCTTTTTTCAATGTAATATGCCCTACAATTCTCCTCCTCCAAAATGATTTCAATAGGTTCTTTTGTTTCTAGTTAACTTTTGTATAATTTCTATGTAGGAACAAACATGGAAGAAAGGATTTGTATCATATTGGAAAGGATATGTGTTTGTGTGTATAACAGTTGTCCAAAGGTGAATTACATTGACAATTGTGATTGGATTCTTTTTGAAGTCGGGCTGGTCAAGTAAAACTAGGAAAAAAACACTTTCTACACCCTCCATGCATCTAACAAATATCACATAAATAGTAAACCAAAAGGAGTTCTTATTCCCCAAAAGAACAATTGTTTCTGGAACAGAATGAATAATAGAAATGATTTAATATCACCAAATAAGATCCAGATCAGAAACTGAACAGATGTGTAAGGGCAATAACACAAAAATAAGAAATAACTCGCATGACCATCAATTATGTGCAAAACAAAGAGTTCCTATTCAAGTTTAAGACAATGGTTACTAATACAACACATCAATTAATTTTATACTTTAGCTTGCAGATATAGCAGCTTAATTTATGAAAATGTCACGCCATTGGCAAAAAGGTGAGAAAAGTCAATTACTTACAGCATTAGTAAAAGCAGACAAAACTTCTAGCCTTTTGTACCTGAAATACGCAAAACAAAGGTCAAGAATAAATGCTCCAAACTATAGACTTGTAAAATTGTAGTCTTGATGACATAATAATTATCCTGATATACAAAAATTTCCAGTACCTTCATAATAAGTGTTTTAAGAAATAACTTGCATAACCACATAACCAAGGTTGTTTTTTGTGTGACATCCTTATAAATTCCAAACTCATATGAGTTGTTTGATAGCATAACTCATGTATATTGCCAAAAGCAATATTATTTGCAACTCTTCCAGTCAATCATGTTTCTAAATTTATAGAAAATTTGCAAAATTTGACATGAAATTTTCCTTTTGACGAGATTCAAAATTTCCCCTATGTCTATATGTTCCTTAAAAGGGAATTTATAATTTTTTACAAGAACTATTGCAAAGTTGAGAAATTTCCCTTGAAATATGTCTCAAAACTTCTCTATCCTAAAGGTGTAATATTTCCTGAAAACATATCACTTAAAACCTTGCAGTCAATGTCCAAACTCGAAATGCAAACTTTACAACACTCCAGAGCCTCTCGTATCCACACTTACTAGCCACAATACTTTAATCAATCTTCCATAGTAAACACAACAATCAACTACCATAATAAATATAAGATATGGTGGAATGTTTCTGCTCACCAAATAACATATTTAGTGAGTTGGAATCTGCATCTATCAGGACCACCATCAACTTTATATATTCCATGTGCCAAAATGAACTTCCTATATTATTTAGACACCAATTTCTGAAGAAACTAAAATAAGATTCACATAATCATAAAAAATGAAGGTTTGAATCTCACCCGTAGGTATAAACTCCATCAGGCTTCTTTCGGGAAGCAGCCATTGCAAACAATGAAAATGTTAAGAGGCCACAACCAAATGTCAGATGAAATGCATCAGACACCAACCCTGAGAAAGACACAAACAGTAAAGGACCAAAAAAAAATGCCGAAGCAAAAGTAGCACAGATATAACAGAATAATACTACCATGAATATATTAATTCCCCCTTGTTTTTCATAACTTAAGACTAATTTATAACAACCGACTGTATGATTTTGGGTAAACAATAAATGAGTATTTAAAAGTTATAAAAAAAAGGAATGTTTATTGATAACCATTTGCTCTTAATTACAAGGTTTTAATTTCGATATCGCCAAACATTTCGCCAGATTTTTCTGGCAATATTTTGCCGACCTGGCGGAATGTTTTGACAGGTTGGAAAAATATTGGGGAAATATTTCACTATATTTCGCAGTTTCGACAAGATGGGTGAAAAGAGGGAATCCAGGGAATTTCCCTATATTTCATCTCGCTGGAGGCCATTTTAGAGAAATTTAAAACCTTGCTTAATTATGTAAGACACTTCACATCAATTAATGAGGTGAATACAGAACTTCAGAACACTTCCCAGGAGTGATTTAATGGTGGGAAGACTAGGACTTTATTGAGTATATAGCGCAAGCACGCTTCATTAATCCTTATCTCTACGGAAGAACTTCCAGTTATGAAACATGAGTTTGAGCAAGATCATTACCTACACGCCCAGTGAATATGCCTATAAATAGCTCTGCAGTAGAATAAGCCACGTTGAGCGAGATCATCATGAACAGCTGCTTCATAGGCCGGTTCCCTGACCTCATAACCCGAAAGATAGATAACATAATCAACATAAAAGAATGTTTCTCAGCTGAACCTTTTCCTTCTCCCAATGAAGATTTATCATAGTTCTTCCGGATCTTCTCATGTTCAGATTGTGGATAAGAACTCGGAGGGATATTGATGCCTGAAACATTCCGAGAAAGCAAAGGCCGAGCAGAATTGTTTGAAACGATGGAGATAGGAGTGAGTGGTTCGGTTGATTGATGGAACGAAGGTTGACGAGAAAAGGCGAATCTCCGATCGCTACCACCGAATCCGAATTCCCCATTCCATGACTGTAGAGAATCGCTTTCTGAAGTTCGGATATTGACGAACGACGTGCTCTTGAACGAAGGATATGAAGAAGCTTCTTCTGCCCTTGAATTCTCCATTTCAAGGAGATTCGAATCAAAAACCTAATTCAGATGTTATTCCGATCGAACACTTGGGGAGAAGAAATCTGATCCAATTCTCCAGACATAAATACTGAGATCATGACTAAGAAAAAAACCCTAATTATCTCCAAACTAGCAACATTTACTGCGATTAAGCATCAAAGAATACGAAATCATGAAAATAAACTCAAATAATAGTCTCTGATCTACTACTAAAGCTCTTTCAATCAAGGTTTGAATCTCTCGACGAGAAAATAAGTCGTTCAATCGATCAACGAAAGCAAATGAGACGTGATTTAGGGTTTCGACGATGACAGAGAGAAGAGAGAGAGAGAGAGAGAGAGAGAGAGGTCAAGCAAAAGAGACGACGACCCGTACGTGCACTACGCGCTTTCCATCGTCAACAAGTCGGGACTCCGGACCAAAGCAGGAAGGTATAAGAGCGCAACTTGGGTTGGTTTAATGTGAGAACCGACCGATCCAAACCGGCTTCGGTTCGGTTTGGATTTTCTAAATATTTTGTTCGATTTTAATTTCGAAATTATAAGATCGAATTAGATTGATTTGGTTTTGGGTAGAAGTCTTAAAATTATAGTGCATTTACCTCTAAATCGAAGAGGTATATGCACTATAAAAAATAGTATTAATTTTATCAAATCGAGTCAAAAGGCAAATTTTTTGGTTTTTATTTTGATTTTTGGTTCTATACAATATAGTTTGATTTGATTTTCGATTTTTTAAATCGGTTTTTATTTCAGTCTAGAGTGAATTTCGATTTAGTATAATATAATTCAGTTTGGTTTAGGTTTAACCACTAAACTGACCAAATTACACCCCTAATCTCTTCAATGGTAAGGTCCATTACTTGAGAGGACTCTAAGCAACTAGTTATATTCCTTAGGAATTAATAAAATAAGTATCCATAAGTTACGGGGTTTTTGGAACAACGGTTTTTTTTTTATTGCCAGAAGGCTTAATCGGAAGAATTAACTAACTCACACACCCACACAGTGAAGGCGGGGAATTGATCCCAAGACGTTAGAACAATCCTACCAAGCCCTTATCACTAAACCAAGTGGCACCTTCTTTTGGAACAACGGTCATATCTGTAACAATTGGTATTAGAGTCAAGTTCCACGTCACAGATTTGATTCTCAAAAGCGATAATTTATAGATTGGATTAAAATGCCTTAGTATTATGTATGGACATGATGTTAAGTTACTGAATAGTGATAAGCGAGTGAAACCGTCAAAAAGAAAGAGCAACCATTAGATCAGTGATAGAGTAAACTGTTGTGAACATCAGCTAGGAAAACGTGATAGAATGTTATTATCCTAAATATCAAGGACTTAACCAAATACATTTTCATCAGTCTTGACCATTGTTAGCAAAACGCCGTTTAAAACGGTATTTTTTTGAAAAAAACGTGTTTTATTGCATAAATGTTTAAAACTTCATTTAAAACGTTTTGTAAGCAAAAGAACTCATTTTTTTGAGATACTGTTTAAAATCCGTTTTTTATGTTTTTTTGAAAAAAAACGCGTTTAAAAAAGTCAGTATTTAAAGTTGACCAAAAAAAACAAAAAATTGTCCGTTGGAAGTTCCAATGACAAATGCGTGCTAGCCGACAACTTTATTTTTGTGTTAAAAGGTTTTATAACAAGTTCCAAAAAAAAAAATATTATTATTTAATTATTAATACTTATATATATATATATATATCTATTGCTATTTTTTTAAACAAGATACGTATTAAACACGAATTATTTATTAAACATATTTGTTATGTTTTCATTTTTTTGATTACGTTTTCTTAAATTAAAACCGTATTAAATTCGTATCTTTTCCGTTCCACTTTTTTTTTACGTTTCACGTTTTGCTAACAAAGGTTTTGACGCTTTTGAACAATTGGGGTAGGTAGACCCTTGAGAGGTTAGGAGTTGGGACTACTATATTGACCACTTGATGCTTGTTTATTAGAGATGAACTTAGTGTGGTGGGCTATAGTAACCATCTGATTGAGTGACTTTTTGTATGGACAATTGATTTGGTGCTGTGCTGCCACTGTACGAAAGAACCATGAGGTCCGAAAGCTCGCGCCAACAATGAAGAGGAAGGGATAACAGAAGCGGATTTAGTGCCACATGTTCGATGCAGAGTGATCCACGTGTCATAATTATTTGGATATTTGTTATCTTGAGGTCAGAATTAACGGTTTTTTAACGATATTATACTGAAAACTCCAGAGTGGATTCAGTGGAAGCAAAACGAACTCTTTGCGTCCTCTCTTCTCTCATGCTGTAATGGCTGTTGAAGTTGCGAAATTAGGGTTTCATTTGAACTCTGGTCCTACATTCCCGCCATTTATTGTAAGAAACCGGCTTGGATTTCCCAAAACCTTCGAATCCTCTGGCAGAAAGCTTTTCTGTAGGTCTCTCTCTTCGTCGTTGGTCGATGACCAGGAGATTTCATTCACTGAACCTGAAAATCTTCTTGTCGATGCTCTTATTGGGATCCAAGGACGAGGTCGCTCTGCTTCTACTCAGCAATTAAAAGTATGCTAGCCTTCTTCTTCTTCTTCTTTCTTTCTTTATTTTTTATTTTTATTTTTTTTACTGAATCGATGTTTATGCATTAGAACTATAAATTTGATGCACCAGAGGACTACGCATCTCAAGATTTTATTTTACTTATTTATTTATTATTATTATTTTTTTAATTTTGATGATGAATAATTATGCAGGATGTTGAACGAGCAGTTCAAGTTCTGGAAGGCTTAGAAGGCGTGCCTGATCCTGTATGTGATTATCTGCAGATCCCAAATCGTTTTCCTAGTTTTCTTTTCAAGAATTAGTTTAAACAGTTGTTTCTTATTTGGTAATTTGAATTTTTCTTTATATATATATATGAAATGGCAAACACTTATATTCATTTCATGGTTGATGATCAACAAAGCAGTGCAAATTCAATGAGTTTCCAAGTGCCAGTTAGGATGTAAATGGCAGTGAGTTGGAACACGTTTAATTTTCCCTCAAGGGGATTCTCCATTTTCCTAATGTTGTAAAGGGGATTAGTTGTGTTAGAGAAGGTCTTTTATTGATAATTATCAATCTTTATGTTGCACAACCATGAGAGTTTTTCTATGCTGCAGACAAGCTCCGGTTTGATTGAAGGTCGCTGGCAACTAATGTTCACGACAAGACCTGGGACAGCATCCCCTATTCAGGTTTGTCTTTCATTTCTTGTTTCAGAAATTTTGATCTCGTTTGAGTCTTTTTACTTTTTCTTTTTTTATAATTGTTTTTTCTTCCCTAGAGGTTCAATCGATATTCTGATCTTCTGAGGATTGTACGTAGTTTTTTCAGATTTTTTTTTTTTTACATTATAAAATCATTTTGTGAAGTTCCTTTAGAATGGGTTTATAGTGCACGATGTTTGAGAAATTAAAATTTTGAAAGTTTAGTGTATTGTGGCAGCACAGTGCTTTCAGGTAGCATGTAGTGTATAAAGTTTGACAAATAAGTTAAAGTTTGACAAATAAGTTAAGAACTATAAGTAGGTTGTGTTGGAAGAAAAACTAATTTTGGAAATAGGAGAGGAGGTTGAGAATGCAAGGATTTGAGATTACCTACAAGTTGTCAGATGAATTGGTATTATTTTATGTACATAAGAGTCCGGACATATTTTGTTCCATTAATCTACGATCTTTGAGAACTCGGTCTAGCACCGCACCTTACAGAAGTGTGTTTCCTTTTCTTGCTAATTAGTGTTTTAAATAGATATTTATATCCCTCGAGGAGGCAGATTCTCTACGATTTTAATCAGTATTTGTGCATTATTCAATATAATATCATGATACCAAGTCAGGCTGATTGACAAAGGATTAGTTTCTATCAAAACCTTGAAGGCCACCACTACCTTTGGTACACCAGGGTTTACTTATCTCAGGAATACCTACTTGCCTTCATCAGTTTTTGCAGGTAACACCTATTCATCATGTTTCCTTTCTTGTTTATTATACCCTTTTTTTTCGGCCTGTGGTTTTCCACCTCAAGCATTCCATCCACTATGATAGACTATTAAACATTCATTGTATAGCACCTTAATATTAGGTGCTAGTCTGAGTAATACTCTTCTCTTCCCATTGTGCTTCATAGGGACATTTGGCATAATCCAAAACTTAATACCTGGTCTGAGTAACTTACACTTTCAGGCACAATCCATGGGGCTAAGTTCAATTCCTAGGGTTGAGTTGGGGAATGGGACTTTCATAGAACTTGGAATGTTTGTAATTCTTAGTTAGGCTTACTAGACGGAATCTGAAATTAAATTGAGTTTTGTCTTCTTATATCAGTGATAATGCAAAAAGAAGCCTCAAATTATTGGTGATCTAAGCATCTTCTATTTCATTTTCTTAGAATGGCTGATAAAATGAATTCTATTGACATGATTGGGAGATTATTTGATTATCTATATATATATATATACTAATCAAGTTTACTTCTCTCCTTGGTTATGATGAACTGATATGGTTCCCAGTAGTTGCTTCCCTTTATGTTCAAGTTTAGATGATCATTATTGGCATGTAGACAGGCTAATTGGGGATATGTTCATTTTCCTTCTAAGAATCTTTTTCCAAGTTCTTCTTTAATATAGTCATTTGCACCTAATTGTTTTGGTGATGATGTTTTCCTCTTGTTCCTTGTATCTTTTTTTTTTCTTTCCTCCTTTTTTTCCGTTTCTTAAAATTAGAATGTTCCTTGTATCTTTGTAGAGAACATTTGTAGGGGTTGATTTTTTCAGCGTCTTTCAAGAAGTATATCTCAGGACAGATGACCCAAGGGTATCCAATATTGTAAGATTCTCTGATGCAATAGGTGAGCTAAAAGTAGAGGTATGCCTTTATCTTTTAACTTTTAAGATAACCTGTTTTGGTGAATCATTTTTCTGCAAGGATCTGATACTAATGCACTAATAGAACTCTATTTCGGAACTCTAATATTCTTTTACTTCTGTATAAGGACTTTCTTTTTCATTATCCTTTTGGATTTGAAGAATCAATCTCTGTTACGAATTTTTTTTGGGGGGTGATGGCTAGAATAGAATACACGCTTCCATGTTTAAGCACATATATACCAATATGCACACACAATCACACTCTCGTACTCCTGTACAACATTTTGATATCTGACATCCATCCTCAACAATCTCTCTTCATTCGAGCTGTTTTAGGAGTATTTTGATCCTCCACTTGCTCAACCCCAGATTTGAAATTACTTGGTACATATACTATGTAAATGTCTTTTTGACGTGGAACATTGAAAGCAATTTTGATTGAATTTTCAAGTAACTAAATTTTGCATTATTTTTAATGCTTGTTTCGGAGGAATCCATGTGTCTCAGACGTGATTTTAATCCTTGTGCACTTGTACATCATTGTTTAATTCAAAATGTTAACTTAGGTCCATCAGAAAGAATTTATTACGTTGCCTCTTACTGATGCATCTTTGACTTCACCCAGGCAGTAGCATCGGTTGAAGACGGAAAACGCATCCTTTTCCGATTTGATAGAGCAGCTTTCTCTTTTAGATTTTTACCATTTAAGGTTCCATATCCTGTGCCATTTAGGCTTCTTGGTGACGAAGCAAAGGGCTGGCTTGACACTACATATTTGTCTTCTTCTGGAAACATACGTATCTCAAGAGGAAATAAGGTAAATAGGCAATTAATTGTCTAGAAATATACTTTAACCGTAATTCGTCACTTATATACACTTAACACACCAGTGTTTTGTTTTCCGGACTGTTCATGGACCGGGAAAAGGGGCTGGTTCACTGGTCGAATAATTGAAGCATGTGGTCAATTGTTCAGGCTGTGACATCAACATCAACAAAATGCTTTATCCCAACTAGTTGGGGTTAGAAACACAATTCCTATTCCGCCATCCAAATCTATCAAATACCATAGTTTCACTCAGATCATATGTGCTAAAATTGTTTATGATCGACCCCATCCATGTTCTCTCCTGTCTTTGTCTATTCCTTTAGATCTTTCAACATGCAATTTCCTATACCTTCTCACGGAAGCCTCCTAGGTCTCTGTTTTACATGTCCAAACCATTTTATCCTACTTTATTTTATCTCCTATAAGGGATACTCTTAGACTCCTTGAATATGTTTGTTCCTAATATTGTCTTCTCTTGATGTTCCTCACATCTATCTCAAGATCCTAATCTCAATCAGAATAATTTTATGAATATTTTACCCCGTCCCCACTAAGTGGGGTCGGGGGTTCCAAGTCACCAAAAAAAAAAACAAATAAACAAACAAACATTCTGTTACTATATCATAGCAGTCTTATAAAAGTGCATTTTAGCTTGAGTGTAATCTGTCTGTCATGCAACTCTTTAGAAAAACATTTTGGCCTGGATTTCTTATTACTACATAAAACTAACAAAATATAGTTTATATACACTCCCATTCTAAAATAAATTTGATACACACATGGTTTCTATCAGCTAAGGACATACAAAAACTTCTCTATAGTGCAGGGCACCACATTTGTTCTGCAAAAGAAAACTGAACCAAGGCAAAGACTACTATCAGCCATTTCCACGGGGACAAGAGTAAGAGAGGTAAGCTATATATTGAAAATTGAAACCTTTCAAGTTTTGGCTTGTATGTATAGCACATGCCACTATGACTGTAGCATTTGTTGATATAGATACCTTCACCTGCTGATTTGTGAATGAATAATGTCTACAGGCGATTGATGAGTTTATTTCCCTAAATAAGAGATTAGCCAAAGGAGAGATAGGACTTCTAGAGGGAGAATGGCAATTAATATGGAGTTCGCAGGTTTCGTAATCCTATAATAGCATTTATTTATTGAAAATAAATGATCATTTCATGGATATCTATTATTCGTTACCCATATGTTACTCCAAATTTTTACTAAGAATGTTGGCATAAACAGCTCTTTCCCTTGGATGCTTTATTTTGTGAGTTCATTATTTCTGTTCATAGCTATAACTTCACCAAAACTGGAATTTAGCCATCTTCGAAGAATTACAATGTTAAAATCAATATAGCCATTACATTGAATATTAATTCTCTCAGTCAGCATGAATATCTTCACAATTTTCCTTCTGGTGATTGATGTATATTTTTTTTTCATCGGCTTTTGGGTCCAAATTACAAGCAAAAATGTTTTTAGTTTATGGTTTTGAAAGGTTCCATTTGTTTCAAATATTTTAGCTCCATTGTTCATTTGTGTAGCATACCTGCCTTTCATCTTATATGATTTTTTTTCTTCAAGTTGAACCGAATTTGGCTTTGTATATTGTAGGCAGAGACGGACAGTTGGATAGAAAATGCAGCTAATGGCCTAATGGGAATGCAGGTAAGCTTCTTTGTTATGAAAGTTGATAGTCATTTCTTTATTATGCTATGATTGAATATGCTTCTTTCTTCTATGAAAAACTATCCTTGACAGAGATTAATTTGGTTTCTTCTTCTATTATATTGTACTTGTAGATCGTCAAGGAAAATGGACAACTGAAGTTTCTAGTTGACATCTTGCTTGGGTTCAGATTCTCCATGACTGGAACTTTTGTGTGAGTTCCCTAAATACTTAGTTTAATCTCGTTGGTATTTGGTCATCATGTCTCGGTAGCTTGGGAATATAGCAGCTCTTTTTTTTTCTTTTTTCTTTTTGTGACGTGGAACCCCCGGCCCCACTTAGTGGGAACAGGATAAACCCTGGATACATGACCCGATCCACAAGGACCATATATCAGGTAAGCCCGAGGACTCGAACCTGGGACCTCCAGTTCTTGAGCTGGAGAGCATACCATCTGATAGTTACTTTATGGATCTTATGCTAATATATTCCATTTTTATCATTGAGGTTCTCTGTTCTCATGATTATGGATTTCAAATGTAAATGGTTCATATTCATATGAGCTTCTTGGGGTGGGAGGGCAGATGGGTTGTGGTCACTTTATGCTGATTTTTTCACTATGTAATAACTGTTTTAGATTGCCTTCTCTGGCAGTAAGGTATTTATGACTGAGAGATAGGAAGAAACTGGTTTCATATGTCAGTCACGCTGATCATGGTGTAAAGGATTGGTCTGGATCAGCCGATCCAACTCAGGATCAGCTTGGGATGAGTTGCATCCCAAGCCGATCCCTAAGCAATTCTCTTACTCGGTCTGAAACCTAGTCAGATTGTCTTTCAGACGATATCGGATCGTCTGACACCCCTCAAAAAGTTTCTTTTAGAAAAAAAAATAAAAAGGAAAATTTTGGGCAATGTTTTGGATCAGCCAATCCAACTTGGTATCAAATCGGGACGATCCCCAATCCGATACCGAGTTTAAACACTATGACACTGATCCCAGTAAAGCGCCAAAGCCACCAGGTGCGGGTGCGGGGGCGGGGTGAGTATAAATGCAATGAACAATAAATATGATAAGTTGATGTAATCAGCTTCATGTAGAGATAATATTAATTATATTGTAATAAATTTAATTGATAAATTACATTCTGTCAATCTGTCCTATACAGTGGTTGAGCTTATATCTTAAGTGTGTTGAACAACCATTTTTGAAGAACATGAAGTCGTAATACATTTAAGAGCACAACATAAATCATTGTTTCATGACCTCAGAAGGATTTCTCTCCTGATTTTTTTAATTTGATTTTTTTTTTCTCAAAGTTCAAAGTGATCCTAATTTATGTTATATGCTACATTGACAGGAGAACTGGCACCAACTCTTATGATGTTACGATGGATGATGCAGCCATCATAGCTGGCCAATTTGGAGTTCCCATGGAGATGAAAACGAAATTCAACCTTGAGTTGCTGTAAGTTCTAAACATTTTTTAGATATGATCAACTGCTTTCAATCATGGTGTAAAGGATCGGCCGATCCCGAGTTGGATCGTCTGATACAACTCGGGCTAGGCTCAGTTCAAGACATGATACATGTCGGTCAAACTTGTTCGAATCGTCTGATCCAAATCGGGATTGGCCGAGACAAGTAATTTATCAATTTTTTTGTTCTTTTGACTCATTGTTTGACTTGGCTGATCCTGATTCGGATTGTCGTTCCAACTCGGGATTGGCCAGGAACGATCCCGATCCGTTCCCTGAGTTCAAACACTATGCTTTAAATAACCAGTTAAAGCTCCATATATAAATTTTACTCCATGAGAGGAAGCTGCACTTACTGTTTTAACGAAACCAAGGTTATGATCTAGATGTTTATGGATTATATTACTTCATTGATGCACTATATTAAACCTTACATATTTTAAGTGGGGGTGCAACTCGGTTCAGTTTGGTTCAGGTTAACATCAACCCAAGACCAAACCGACATTTGTTAAGGTTAACCCAAAACCGAACCAAACCAAATTGAGAACCGAACTTCCCAACCCGAAAACCGAACCAAATCGAAATGGAAAACCCTAAGTCCAAACCAACCCAACCCAAATTGCAGTTTAGGTTTGGGTCGGGTTAATACAATGTTTTTTTAGAATTACATT
>JAUPMG010000013.1:1426029-1437105 GCA_031762675.1 Pachysandra terminalis
TAACAAATGGGGTGCAACAAAACAGCAACTCAAATCTTATAGCCATGGATGTATGGTTTTTCATGTATTCACTTCTCATCATCCTCTTCACATGTTCCAACAAACCCATATACATCCACTGGTGAGGATAAATCAAATAAATGCTGTAAACAATCCCTATAATAGCTTGAGAGTACCATATACACAGATAACTACTGGGGGCACCGGAACTTGTCATTATAGCTCGGTATTGGGATTATTTCCAGCCAGAATAAGTGAGATCTCCAACCCTCGGCTGAACGCTTGATTGAACATGAGTCGGGTCTGGAATGTTGATACAAATGGAAACCACGAGAAAAATGCAATAGGGATGAAGATGAGCATGCCCATGCCAGCATCATATAGAAGAGCAATTGAACGGATGGATTTCCACAATCCTAGCTTCTTCATCAAAGGCTTCCAAGCCGCAGCGATCTGAAACAATATTTGATTGTATATCATGTTAGAAGTGAGTATTGAAGAGATATTAGTACATAGGAATCTTGACAAATACATATATAATGCATTTTGAACATATTTTATATCTAAAACTACCTTTTAGTGATCATCTTTGTTTTCTCATTTTCTCTCCATTACATATTGGCCTCTGGCATAGATATGTTTACCAAAATGTTAGTTATTTGTCAATCTCTGTAAATGGCTCTCAATAAGGCTCTCAAAATGTTAGTTATTTCCCTGAGACCATTTGGTTCGGTTGGCGAAGTCCATGGTTATAGGGCGGATCTTTTCGTTTCTCACGGCACCTAGGGCGACTGATCATGCGAGGAGAGATGCTAGTAAGGCCTCTATGGTCTCAGGGAATTTGGATCTGGCCATGATTTGATTTTTGGGTCTTGGTTGCGCGTGCCGGCGCTTATGGGTCTAGTTCGTTTTCCAGACTCTTGGTCCTTTCTTTTTCTGTGTTGTTGCCACTAGTAGAGGTCTTCGCTACTGTAGCTGTTGTACATTCTTCTCCTCTTTATTTATATATTTTCATGACTTATCAAAAAAAAAAAACCTCTTTATTTATATATTTTCATGACTTATCAATAAAAACGAGCAACAGTAAAAGTGAAGTAACAATAAGAATTGAGAATCAAAAGATTTCTAAAACTAAACAATTTCGCTATCTTGGATCAATTATCCATAAAGAGGGGGATGTTCATAAGGATGTTGCATATAGATTTAGAATTGGATGTCTTAAGTGGAGATGTTAGGCCTGCAATGATATATGGATTTAAAACGTTGAGTGAGAAAGAAGCAAGATATGTATAGGATGATTGTTGCTGAGATGAGGACATTGAGGTAGATGTTGGAAAGGCTAGGATAGATAAGGTAAGGAATGAACATATCCAGAGCGTGGAGGTGTGGTTTGAATGGGACAGAAAATAAAAAGTAGGTTAAATTGGTTTGGGTCTGTAAAGCAAAGACCTAGGGTGACAGCTTTGAGAAAGTGTGAAGGGATGCTCATTGAAGGACCTAAGAGAGCGAGAGGAAGACCAAAAAGAACCTAGATGGAGCCAGCCCAAAAAGATTTGGATACTCATAATTTGATTGAAGATACGGTTTTTGACAGATTGGGATGGAGGAATATAATTCGTGTTCCCGACCCCGACTAGTTAGGAGAAGGTAATTTTTATTGTTATGGCTGTTGTACTGGATAAAGAATGTATATGGAGTTTTAGATTAGGTGGTACAGAATGAGAACATTATTATGTTTGCATAATAAAAGGGGAAATTTAGCCAAGACGAAACAAGTAAAGCTCTGAAACTATACTAATCAAATTATTAATAAAATTCTGAGGACTAGGAAAATGTCAGACATTTTGAAGAGGAGCATTTTACTAATATATAAGAATGAAGGAGAACTCCAAAAATGCAGGAATAAACATGCAATTCATATTATAAACTTACAGGAGTGTGATGGAGCACAAATTAATGAAAAAAATACATGTAGCATAAGAAAATCAGTTTCATTTTATGCCAAGTTGAGATCTATACTCAGATTTTCTTTTTTACTTTGACAATTAATAGAGAAGTTGAGAAAGAAAATGAGAGACCATAATACCGTCTTTTATTAATCTAAAAAAAAGCATATGATAGAATCTCTAGAGAACTATTTTGGTGGCTTTGATCAATAAAGAGTGCTAAGAAAATACAATAATATCATTAAGGGCATATACGAGATAGAACTAATGTGAGAATGATTGGTGGTGAGACCGAGGAGTTTCCAGTATGAATGGCTTACACCCAGTGTTAGCTATGATGGACTAGATTTTTGCATTAATTATGGATGAAGTAATGACTCGTACTCAAGAGGAGGAGCCTTAGTGTATTTTATTTGCATATAATTTGGTATTGCAGAGCCAAACTAAAGAGGGAGCAGGCACAAAAGTAAAATTATGGAGGAATACCCTGGAACCAAAAGGTTCCAGAATAAGCTGAATAAATAATTAGTACAAGGAATGCAATATGTAGGAGTCAGAGTGATGCACTAGTAAGGATTGGCAGCCATGGAATTCCCAAAAGTGACCATTTTGTTATCTTAGAGCAATTATCCAAAAAGAGAGATATTTAGAAGGATGTAGAACATAAAAATAAATTTGCACGACTTAGGTGATAAGCTTATCTTAGATTGTTAAGTAACCGATGCGTTCCACTCAAGGTGAAAGGTGAGTTCTATAAGAAAGCTATTAGACCGTTAATGATAAACCCACCAAAATGTTAGCAACCACGAAGCAAGACATTTGCAAATAATCGTACCGAAAATGAGAATGTAGAGATGAATGTTTGAAAAAACTACGAAGCAAAAGGGCCGAACATATTTGAATAATAACCCCAATTTATGATATGGTAAAGGAGAGTATGTTAAAAAAAAGAGTCAGCTAAGATGGCTTCAATGCATTAAATAGAGCTACGAAGGTGCACATAGGAAGGAGTACGACTGTAAGTTATGGATCTGAAAGGGCTAGAGGAAGACCAAGCATGGTCTAGATGGAGTTGGTTTGAAATAGTTTGAAGGCAACAAGCTAGTTAAAGATATGGCTTTCGATAGGTTGGAGACGTGGAATGAATTTGTGTTTTCGACCCCAGTTAATGGGGATAGGGTATTGTTGTTGTTCGTTGGTTGAATATGATCCTGATAATCAGACAAAGATAATTTTGAGGACCGTTTCTGCAAGTCCTGCCATAGATATTAGTTTATGATAAAATTCAATCACGTCAATCTAGTAATTCAAATTGTATATCTTTTATGATTCCCCTCCATATGTTTCATTCTTAATGGTAGGGTAAGTCATGGAGAATCTGTACATGATGTGTAATTGTATGCAGTAATTCATGTTATTTTTTAATGACACAAAAACACAATTGAACAAAAGTTTTAGTTTGATTTTCTTAGGAACATGTAGCATCCACATATATCTATTTTAATGGTAATTAGGATCTTTAGGGATCAATTAAAAAAATAGGAAACATAAATAGATAAAGCCTAGAAAACTCACAGAAAGAATTCCCCACCCAGTGGGTACAAATGCTAAGACACACGCAAATATGTCTGGGACGGACAGTTTTGTGACTGCCACTGCAACGGCTAAACCAGCTAGTGCTAACATGAATGAAAGGCCTTGGATAAATCGCAACAGCAGCTGAAAATTGACAGATATCTTCTGGCTGAAGGTGAAAACCTGCAAAACCATCATAACAAGGAATATAATTTAAGATCAGATTAAGTATCAATTTCTCAAGTTGGGAGTTTAACATTAGTTTCATTGTATGTTGCACACCTTGAAAAGAATTATTAGCCCAGCCAGCACAATCCATGATAGGCCAAATACCTACAAACATAAAAAGAAACGTTAAAATGCAAAAACAAAAAGGGCATCAATTCAGTTTTCATGTTACAGGGTAAGTACTTTTGCAAAGCCAAACTAACTCTCAATCAAAGAAAACTAGAAAGTTGGATATTTGTGAAAAGTTTATGCAATCCTTGTTGAGAACACACCAATATAGGTTTCAGAACCCCAGAATGAGGAAACTTCTCCTAGCAACTCATTGGTGTCTTGACTGCATTTGGAAGATGAGAAGACGAACCAATGACTGCATGAGACTACATTATGATTTTATCTTCAGAAGAAAAGCCCGAAGAAAATTAGGCAGTAGGATGACTGTCAGGAATCCCTCAAAAAGGTTTTACTAGTGAACACAGAATGCACAACACTGTACAAGCTCAGTGTTGAAAAGAAAAAAAAGTATGATACTGACACTTGGATGCATTCTTGTCCTTTCACTTTAATTATCTGCTCTACATTTTAACTGGAACATGCTGGAGAGTTGAGAGGGAACTGTTTAGGAAACAGGGGAGCAACATTTGCTGATGTAGAAGCAGCATGCTGAACATGAACACCATGATGAGAATTATTAAAGGGAACCTTAAGAAAAGGATAATATTGTTAAATCATCAAGATGCAAATGCCATCTTGGATCTATCCTATAACATATCTTCGTTATGTATAATGTTGCAGCAGATATTGATTGAGTGTATCAGGCTACTCTTTTCCTTTCTTTGCTCCATCCCGAGAGCTTTGCCCTATCTGTCTTGCTGGAATTCTCTACAAGGGATAATCTTTCCCATTGGAACTCTAGCAGACTGACTCTCTTCAATCAACAGCATCTCTCTCAATGGAGCCAAGTAGCTTTTACTAATACCCTCTTTTCTACATTTTTCACCTAATTCCTATCCTTTGGTTTCTCTATGAAACCCTATTCCGATCTCTTTTATTCTGTAAAACCATAATCTCTTTTGTGTATATTCTTTTCTGCCTTGGTGAAAAGTGCTGAATATTTTCAGCAAGGACAGACGAGCAGGTTTTGTTATTGTTGTCTTTCACGAGCAAATAAACTACATGCCTGAGCATATATGGATAAAATCTCCAATGAGTCCCCCTTCCCTCTCTCATATTGTCTTTATTCTCTTCGGTAAAGGTCATGGACAATTTTTGTTCCTTTTAGTCAATCAGTCACCCTTTTCTTTATCATATTTTATTTAATCAAAGGATTTTTTTTTTCTAGATAAAATCTAGGTTTTCTATGTTTACATTCTCATCTAATTACTATTTCTTAGTTTTTTGAATAATTATGACTGAACTTTCTGTGTTATGTGATCAACCTAGGATTGAAGCTTTGGCTAGAAAAAAGGGGGAAAATCTTTCAGTTCTATAGTTTGAGATTTATGTTCTTTGTTTTGCCAGGTGGAAAAGATTTTATGTATCTTTAGGGGACTAGATCACTCTTATCAAATCCTCCTTAGATAATGACCTCATCTATTGCATGTTGATATTTAAAATGTCTAGGAAATTTGCTTGGGCGATTGAGAAGATCCATAGGAATTTTTTTTTTTTTTTTTTGTTTTTTTGGGGGGGGAGTATCTCCATGTTGATGGTCACTCGACCACTCCCCCATAGGGGAGAAGCGGGTTCGATCCCCAGCCTCTCCCCACCCCAACCATCTTTTGAGGGATGTCCTACCAACGTCCCAAGGATGGGAGGACTATTCATAGGAACTTTCTCTGAGAGGGATATTGTTAAAAAAAAAAGACTTTGGTTAGATGGGCTCAGGTATGCAAGCCTAAAGAGCAGGGCAGTCTTGAAAAGGGAAATCTGGTGAATAGGAATCTGCACTCTTGAGAAAATGGCTTTGGCGCTTCTTGGAGGATAAAGAAGGTCAATGGTACGATGTCATCAAAAGCAAATATGGCATTGCTCAGAATGAGTGGGATCTCAACAGGCGGACTAGAATTCCTTCTACAAGCCTTTTGAAACACATCTTGGAGCTATATCCTTTTATATACCATCATTGGGAATGCCCTCGTGTCCCCTTCTGGAAAGACATTTAGTGGGGCGACATCCCTCTTTGTCTCACATTTCCTAGAGCTTATAGCATTGTCTTTTAGAAGTGCTTTCGTTTAAGACGTCCTTAGTTGGTTAGATTCAGGCATCAATCGGAACCACCCCTTTCTTCGTGACTCTTGGCCTATGGTTGTAGAACAATTAGCTTCCTCAATTAATGAACTGAAGGACATTTTTATGGACTCTTCTTGTGCTGACCACCAAATCTTGTCGCTTCATTCTAGAGGCATTTACTCTTCCAAATCCTTGCAATTACCTTCGTTCTCGACAACCAGATATGGTTGCCTCCTCCCCACACTGGTTTGGCAAGTGCACTCTCCTCTTAGAGTCAGAGTTGTGTAGCTGGTGGTCCTTGAAAAGGCAAATACTTGTGATATTCTTCAAAAAAGAAGATATGTGGCTGTTCCCTAATGTTTGTTTCGTATGCATGAAGGAAGGTGAATCAATCAATCATCTCTTTATATATTTTAACATCACATAACAGATTTAATGCAACTTCATTTAGTTGATTGATAGTTAGGTGACAAATTCAATGAAAGATGAGGGGCCTTAGAAAGGTAAATTGATGTATCAGGTTGCAAGACATGCCATTTTGTGGGGAATTTGGAATTAAAGACACAAGAGTATCATTGAAAATAGATCCTCTAGTTTCATAGAGCTGTCAGAGAAAATTAAATTCCTAGCATCTCTATGGTCCTCAGTTCCTGTTGAGTTTAAAGATCACCTGATCACATGTTTGATGAGAAATTGGGGAGACCTGGAATTGAAGCTATCATTAGAGATCGTAATGGTGAGATTCTTCAAATGTATTCTGGCTGCATTGTAGAAGGGAGTCAAGGGACGGCTATTAGATCTGATTGGGCATGTTGGCTTTGGTTGGGCTTAAGGAAGCAAGGGCGCTGCATGTTGAGTAGTTATTGGTTGCCATCTGTTATAGAATGGGAGAAGGGTGGTTTTGTTGACTCATGGAGTCAGCAGGGATGATTAAATGGTTAATGTACTTTGTATCTAAAATGACCACTTCTTTTGTATGGGTACATAGATCTGGAAGTAGAATGGCTGATGAACTGGTAAATAAGGATGCAAAAGGGTATGGAATGCTTTTTTGGGGCTGATTTACTACTATAATCTTGAGTAATTATGCATGTTTCTTGTTTCTGCAGTTACACAGTATAAACGGGTTTCTGCTTTTGTTTTCTTCGGGGTAGAGTTTGTGCGCTATTGTGTTGCAACTTGATTGCCTAATATTAAAAAAATACACACGTGCCAAAAAAAGGCATGTCACAGAGATTAAGGTTTGGTTTCTGCTTTCGTTTTCATTAGTATTCATGCATTGTTTAGCAAACATCTGTTTCCCAACTACCCAGAGAGTAAAAAGTATTATTTTATACGATCTGAAATTAATTTCCAGAATAGTAGTGTTATTTCTTCGTGGATGATACATGGATGTGAAACTTTTACAAATTGAAAAATGAAATAAGATGGCTGATAAATGAAATGACTGGGTAACTGAAAAGTTATCTTGTGTATCATGCAGCTAGTCAGAACATTAAATGTCATACATTGAAACAAATGAAAATATATGATGAAGAGAGGAATTATGAATGTGAAGCTTAGCTCTGTTTTTCGGTCATATTTAGTGCTTACATGATCTTTTCTTCTTTACTTTGAAGACCTTGCCACTTAAAATTTACAAAGCAATGCTGCCCTTCCAATAATTTGATAATTTTTAAAAAACAGGTCTCCACCAGATAATCTGTATAGTCAATCACTTTATTATCTTTTTCCATACCTTTTATACTTTTTGGCTTCTTAAGCTAATGGAACTCTCGTGCAACCATACTAAAGATTATATCTGCTACAAACATGGTTTATTGTCTAGTAATAAGCTTCTATGCAATCCAGAAAAGACAAGTGCAAATCTCTGACTCATCCTGGACAATTGGTATAATGATCACAGATAAAAGGAAAAGATAAGCTGAGCCAAGTTTTTTGCCATGTTTCTATGCCAGGATGAAAGCCCACAGCATGAATGAAGTCGCCTGTTTCACTGCTTTCCCATTACTAGTCAAATGCAAGTAAACTTTATTAAATGAACATAGAATGAATGGTGCTATTATGCCTGAAGAAATTCTGTAAGAATACTACCTCATGGAATGTGAAAATACTCATAAACTTAGATTCAGGTGAATTGGGGTCAATTCTTCTTGCCAAATGTTGATTATGCACTTAGGAACTCAATCCATGGTATAAATCAACGCAAAAATTCACAGACATTCCCTCTGTTGTTAAAATCTTACGATTCATTGTACGAATCTTCCAATTCGATTCGATTTGACCCTAGATCAATTCAAATCAGTGAAAAAATCGGTCTATGTTTGAATCTTACAATATATAAATTGAATCTTAAGATCTAAGATTTATGCATACAATTCAATTCTGCAACACTAAAAATAAATGTCTGCTTCTTTTTACACCAAGAAATTACCCTTTTTTGGTTTGATCCTTGTTTATGTAAAATACAGTACTGTAAAGATTAAATGTACATAAAGAAGTACTGCTTGCTTATTTTAAACAATAAAAAGCATTTTTCCTAAGAGAAATCCCAAAAAGTAAACCCCAAACCTTATTTCTATTAAAACTACTACGAATCTTATGATTTACGATTCAAAATTACGGTTTGATTTTAAGTGGCCCCTAACAATTTTCGCTTCGATTCACAATTTGAGAATCTTGTATACTCCCATTAAATAGTTTTGGATTAGAAAACAGACACAGATAGCGCATAAAAACGGGGAAAAAAAAATCATAAAATAAACTTATATTTATTCTATAGTGATGGCAGTTATGGGTATAATTGTCAGGAGTTATATTACCAATCATGTATTTACCTAGAAAATGGGTAGCATCTTATACCCCATATGTCATTCAGTTAAGACATAGATTTACAGTATAGTTTTTCAGCAAATAATGTCAGCATAAAATGGGGAAGATAGGCATTCAATTGTTATCATAATATGATCGAAGAAATGCCAATCAGTAAACCATGTCCAAAGAAATATATCAAAACCTGTAAATCACTATGCAACAAGAAAATTTACCGTCAATGATCTATCTGTTCCTGATGCATGCAGCTTGTACACAATGCCATACTGAAAAATGAAAAATCTTAAGCTCAATATGGTCTCCATCAGTCTCCCACCTATTGTTCGAATATGAGCCTGTATATGTGATTTTGTACAACAATTAACATTAACAGTATGAAATTGATGTTTTACGACACTTAACATAAATTGTATGATAGTAACATAATGACACATTGCAAATCTAAAAAAAAGTACATCAAATTACTAGTTGAACCTTAAATATATATATGACGGAAACTTGAGCTTTTATTGAAAAATATTTACACAAAAAAGTCAGAAAGGCTTATATTAGGACATTTTTAAATCTTCAAAGTTACTTAATCAACATATAATGAATAGACATATTCAAATAATTAAAAGTTTTATCCAAAAATTAAAGATGCATAGACATAATAAAAGCATCCTTTAAAATATGTCATGTTATCCAAGAATTTTGTACAAATCCATGCATCTTTACATAATACATTTTTTGGACAACTTTGACGTATTTCAAAACCAGATAAGTGTATTTTATCTTGATTAAATGTGCTTTGAAAATTTTAAATTATAAAAACATCATTCTGAAAACTAAAGATGCATAGATTTGTATTTGTTCATTTTTCATATTGACATCAAATCCGGCTCAAATTAAAGTAAATAAGGTTTATTTTTTTGAATGTTTTACAGCAAACCAAAGATAAGTCAAAACTCTTGAAACACACACACAAATGAGAAAAAAGTGGCCTAAATCCACAGATATTTGATGCAGACTCGTGTTTATCCAGTTTTAGGTAGTATGCTTTCAATATCGCTAAAGAGCGAAATTTCCTAATTCCAAAGGTCCAAAATTTCCATCGAAATTGATATTTAGAACACCATGGGAGTCTACCGTTTTGGGGATGGTCTCCTGCTGCTTGTTTCCCCTTTCAGGTAGAGGTTTTTAAGGTGTTAAAAGAGGAAGTTCTTTCTGAGAAATGTTGCTGGAACTGACAGTAGGAATGCAATTGTGGGATTATTAGATGGTTGTTGGAGGATGCTCCGTTGGCCGATCTGTGCTTTCAGTATCACGTCACAAATGCGCAAAAGCATGTTACTAGCTATTGCAAATGCTTGGGGTATGGGCTAACAGGATACTCTAGACAATTGTTAAAATAATTGGCTACTTTCTAAACTGGGAACAACAGATTCAGGAACCATTCTGATCCTTTGTTGATTCCACAATCGGTTCGGCTGGAAGTTGATGGGCAGCACTTCTAAGTTAGTATTGGAATTTCATGGGAGGTGTTGGTTCTCTCTGGATGTATCATTCAACCTTTTTTAATCGGTTTGTAAAAAAAAATTTGAACTCAAATCTGAGATACAGCCATTGGTTCATTGTTAAGAGAGATGGCCTAGATGAACAATCAACACGGAGAAAAATAGTATAGTAGGGTGGTGACTGGTGAGGCATTTTTCATCTGTCTGCATCAAGTGTATTGAATTCTTGGGTCAAGTTGGAGGTCAACGATGATTATACAGCACACCCTGATTGGAAGAGCTGGACTAGGCCATAGACAGAAATCTTACCTCTATATAGACATATATAGACACAAAAATGGCTCAAAGCACAAAATCAAGTTGATGTAGCACTAAACCCTGAAACTAAGACTTAAAATACACAAAGATGTGGCAAATATATCAATGATACCTATATTTTTGAGGAAGAATAATCAGGTTAATAGGTCCACAAATATGGACAAGGCATAAGGGACATGTTAGTTTCAAGATCTATTAAAATTGCATGTAAATAGCTGTAAAAGCCACATAAGTGTGCACATGTGTGTGTTCACATGTGAGTGTGCCAAGGCATAAGGAACATTTTAGTTTCCAGATCCATTAGAATTGGACGTCAATAGCGTTTTACATAGCCGCACAAGTGTCGTGTGCATGTGTGTGTGTGTGTGAGAGAGAGAGACGTGTGCATGTGTGTGTGTGTGTGTGTGTGTGTGTGAGAGAGAGAGAGAGAGAGAGAGAGAGAGAGAGAGAGA